>CM047582.1:4692420-4717651 GCA_026184515.1 Peronosclerospora sorghi
TTGTTTAAGGTGCTGGGCACCAAGCTCCTCATGTCCACTGCGGATCATCCGCAGAATGAAGTTCAGACGAAACGCGTTAATCGCGTTGTTGAGAATATTCTCCGGAATTTATGTCCGGATTCTCCATAGGGCTGGAGTGAGATGCTTCCGATGGTCGAATTTGCTATAAACAATTCGGTCCATGCATCTACGGGTTTTACCCCGTCTTACGTGAACGGATTAGTGAATCCGAGGGTTCCGTTGACGCCACGTGTGTGGGGCCCAGGGCTTGAGGGGGGATGATTCCACGATGTCAGCCCTGTATCTGTGCGAAAGCACATCGATAAGTTTTTATCGACGCGCCTTAGTGTCTTATGACACGTTTGCGATGCCATGGCGGAAAGCCAAGACAAGCAAAAGGAACAGGCCGACCGCAAGAGTCGGCGTAACGAAAGAGTGTACGAAGTAGGCGAAAGTGTTTTATTAAAATCTAAAAATCTTCCTACGCATGCAGTTTCCAACGTGTTGCGGAATAAATTGCGCCCCAGGTTTGTGGGTCCCTTTAAGGTACTAGCCCGAAAGAGCCTGGCGTATACCTTGGATATCCCGAAGGATATGTGTACGCATCAAACCTTCTATGTGGGTATGATTAAACCATACAAGAACCCGGAGGCGGGTCCCCTCCTGGAGAGGTTGGGAAGGCGGATAGCCGTAAGGCACGGCAGGTCGGAGTAACTCCGACAGGGTCAAAATGCGACCACGAAACTTCGCAACGACAGACTCGAGAGATTCAAGCCGCCTCTAAATGCGGTCAATCGCACTCCCCTCATCGTGGAGTCCCTCCTGGAAGTCCAGGATGCGACGGCTGTGTCGATCACAGCGCTCGTGAACCTCACGTCGCAATTGCGTGACCTCCTCCTCCAGTCCTCGATGTGGAGGGTATTCCACATTACCATGTGGAGCGTCTCACGGCGCGACGCCATCATCGGGGTAAAACCCAGTATCTGGTGAAGTGGAAAGGTTATCCACATTCACAGAGTTCGTGGGAGTACGAGACTCCCCTGCGGCAGGATTGCCGAGACGTTGTTGGCGCTTTCGAGCAGGAGAATCCCGCTGCGAGTCGACGACCAAAGAGGCGGGAGAAGCCCCTCCACTCACAGTAGTTGGGAGTTCGCCGGAGGCAGATGCAGAGTTTGCATTGCTCTCCGGCACCACATCGAGGTCGCGGGCGCTAGCATAGCGCGTGAAATAAGGGACAGGTAATTGCCCCAGCGCTTTGTCTCTGGCAAACGCCAACCGCAATGCCCTCTCTATCCGAACGTATTGATCAGAATAGCTTTTGTACAGCTCTAAAAAGTTATGGAGACGCTTTCCCCTTCCGCCCAAGCGCGGAACTTCTGCTCTGCCTCCTCGACATATTCACCTTGTAGGAGAACGAAGGTAACCTCGCGGAGGTTCTCAACAAAGACACCCTGCGCCTGTTTCCCGATTCGCTTTCGGTATAAGGCGGCAGTGAACTGCTTCTATGTGAGCAGTTTTTACCGGAGTTGCTTTCTATTTGACGCGGCTGTCCAGCCGCAGGGCCAGGGGTATAGAAGCCTAAACCCCTATTTACCGCAATCTTAGCCCACTTTTGGGAATCACGAGTACCCCCAAAACGATATTACGCCCTTGAAGTGCGTTTGGGGGCGTGTGACGCATCCCATAGTGCCGGTTTGGCACGATCAATGTTTTGAGCTTCGTCCAAACTATTGGACGTGATGGTCGCCTTCGGCGACCCAGATTTGTCATCCGAAGTTGGCAATGGTGGCGCGAGAGATAGCGCATTTTCCTAACGTGTGGGGAATGTATTAGGCTGCCGACATCGTCGTTCGGCGTTGTCGGAGCGGTCACCTATAGGTGAGCTATCCCCTAGGGCCCCCTCCTCCGAGATATCGGAGTCCGAGTAGTTGCCATCCCCTTCTCGAGGAGAATCTTCATCACCACTGAAGGTGCTCATTTTAGGCCAGAGTTATGGCAGTTGGAGTTCTCCAACTATAATTGATTATTGCGTGGCAATAGTCTTGATGGGGGAGGATGTAACGGGGTTACATTTGGTTACGTTGGTGTACGTAAGTACACAACGGTTAAGGTCAAGTATTGACCAGTCCGAAAGGTTCGGACTTATTGGTTGTTTTAAATAATCAGGGCACGAGCTCTTGGTGAAGGCGTGGCAGCCTGCTACGTGTTAGTACTCAGGTGGTGTACATTACATTTCGGCTAGGTACGAATTGAGTAAGTTCTACTTAGTATTACATATAGCATACATTATTTTATTAATTTAGGCTAATAACATATTAAATATAAATCAGTTTACAAATACACTTAAGACTGCTAGGAGCACGACCCAGAACGGTCGCGCGCGCAGTGAGTTTTATAGCAAAAGGGAGCACCTCCCTTAGCTACCTCTTTACTAAGGTAAGCGTTGTAACAAGGCGTTAGTGTTTACTAACTGTAAACTCGGGGAATCTTGGCCCCGAGTGAGAGAGCAATCTCCCGCTAAGCCCTTATATAAGGACGTATAGGCTAAGTAGCGGCGTATCGCCGCTTAAAGAAAGTCTTTCTCTGTGCGCTAGCCGCACCGTGCGTGTACGCACCGTTTACAGAAGCTGTAACTCAAGAATTCTACCAAGAAGACGGAAAGAAGTTTGAAGTAACCACGAAAGGCACGCTATTTATCCGTTTCAAGTGTGGACAAAAGATTACGCGTTTGAAAGTGAGGAATAAGCACTATGTGGAAGGGGTAACCCGAAATGTATTTTCGTATGGCATATTTGAGGAGGGTGGATTTATACTCTCGTATGTCGATGGTAATAGAAAGCTGGTTAGGCGTGATTCCGGTGTAGGAATCGTGAAAGTTGACATAGACATCAATGTCCTGACTATCGATGGAACGTTCAATCGACCAAAAAAGTGTACCGAGACATTGTTATGTCAGTGGCGAAAGAAAAGGACGCCGCTTTTATGGTCGATAGATCTGTCCAGAGTGGAACACTTATGCATTTCTGCTCTTGGATGGGACATCTCAATTATGACACCATCATCGCATTGTCGAAGGATCCCCAGTATGGGATCAAAATTAAAGACTTTATGCGACGACACTGCGTTACGTGCCCTCAAGGAAAATAGTAGAAGAACAAGCAATCAAAAAAGGACACCGGGAAAAATGCGCCGATTGATAGGATTGGCGGTGCGATCTGTTCGGATCTCAAGGGGCCATTACGCCCAGGGATAGGTTGAGGAACTGATACCTGGTGAATTTCATAGACTACAAGAGCAACTACGTTACGTGCGAATTTGCTTGGAAAAGACAAAGGATATGGCCTCCAAGAAATTCGAGCATTTTCTAGCATTTTTCGAGAAAAAAATCAACTGCAAGATACACGTCTTAAAGACAAACGGCGGCGCTGAATACAAAACTGTTGACTACTTCTGTAGACGTACTGGAATTGCAAGCCAAGTGAGCGAATCTGGTAACCAGGCCAGCAATGGCAAAGCGGAGCGCATGCATCGGACCGTAATGAATATGGCCCGGTGCATGTTGTTTGGAAGTGGACTCAACTTGTCTTTCTGGGTTCATGCTGCCGAATACGCAGCATACGTGCTGAATCGGAACCCGACAATCGCGAATACTAAGCGGATGTCGCCGCTGGAAGTACTTACAGGCGTCAAGCCTAAAAGAGCCAGAGCGAAAGAAAAGAGAAATCTCGGGGAGATTGTCACGTTTGGTTCCCCTGTACTGTGTACAGAAATCCGGGGACCAATACGTTGGCGCATCGCGCGCAAATTGGTGTCATTATAGGGAAGAGCGAAGAAACCAAGGGTTTAAAAGTCTTTCTCAAGCGCGAGAAAAAGTTTTCGGTGACGCAGCACGTCAAGAACGTCGAGACGCTAACTGAAGTGCAGAATCGGAAACTGAAGGACACGATAACGGATGATGATGAAAGCGCGGTTCAACAGGGAAGCCGAAGGTTAGAAGGAGCTGCGCGCGTGTCAATCAAAAAAGGATGAAGAAAACGACAGCGCAAAAGGTCAAGATTTCCCTAAGGAAACATCGAAGAAAAAAAAGACGAAGAAGAAGCCGCGTTGGACCATAGACCGAACCGTTACGCGTCAATACGCTGAAATGAAGGAAGAAGAACAAAAGATCCAAGATAACAGTGATGAAGAGAAGCGTCGAGAAGTGAATTTGATTACTGAAGTTGATCCAAGGAACTAAAAGGACGCGATAAACCGCAAGGACGGAGAAAAATGGATTCAAGCTATGACAGATGAAATTGAAGCGCTGGAGATGAATCAAGTCTGGGATGTTATTAAGAGACTGATTGACGCTAAGCCGTTACATACCAAGTGGGTGTACAGGTCAAGCTTGATGCAAACGGAGAATTGGAAAGGTACAAGGCAAGACTAATGGCCTGTGGAAACGATCAGCGTTTCAGGGTTTACTACGAGCTGACATTCGCCGCAGTAATGGAGATGAATACAGCTCGTTTTATCTTGACGCTCGTGCAAAAGTGCAAAGTACCCGCGATGTATGGAGACATCCCCAACGCAACGTAAAGGCGTTGGAGGATGGGCACGACATATACCTATACACGCCGAATGGAATGGACATTAAACAAGCAAATTTGGATAAATTAAAGGTTGGAAACGTGCAGGAAGTTGTGTTAAAGCTGGAAAAAAAAACCTACGGATTGAAGCAAGCTGGAAGGCAGTGTAATCGTTTGTTGCATGGAAAAATGAAGGAACATGGTTACAAGCAAAGCTTCACAGACGGATGTTTATATTTCAAGAACGTTAATGAAGACACCGTGGTTGTAGGAGTTTACGTGGACAATTTGTTGGTCACAGACACCAAGGAGGAGTTCGTTAAAAAAATTTCAAGGAATTGGAAGACTTAGATTCAAAATATCGGGCAAGTTTCGAAATTTTTGGGGTTGCGCGTGAATTATAACGAAAACGATGGATATCTTCTGTATCAAGAGGTCATGTTTAACGACCTGCTTGTAAGGTATTGTATGGAAAATTCGAATGAAGTCAAGTCCCCAATTGGTGAGGATTATGAAAACGAAGTGTGGTGAAGTGTACTGTAGATTTTGGGTACAACTGCGGCGAACATGGACGGGTCATCGGATTAGAAGCGGCACTAGGTACGGGTACCTAACGGCAAGCAATGGACGACTAAGAAATCAGGTCGACTTGTCGACGGAGCACATTGGAATGGGTAGTTCTGATTGGTTAATATTGGGTAATTGGTAGATTTTAGGATATAAGCATTAAAAAGTTCTTCTTTTGCGTCCGATCGATAAGATCACCTACAGGGGCGGCACCTAGCTCCTCCCTTCATTTTTTTCGCACCTCGACGTCCCGGGCGGGATCACCTAGTGCATTTTCGCCCACCGGCTGACGTAGAGTTCTTGGGAACTCAGCTTCAACTCCGCCCGCTGTGTCAGCGGCTCTTCTTCGGTAAATGTTTTTGTTTTGGAAAAGTAATCGAGCAGTGCGCTCTCACCTCTTCCTCCATAGGTTCACGTCTGGACCCTAGTAGTTCGGCTGCTCTAAGTGCCCCACAGGAACTCTAGGTGGATTTTTGTGGAATCCGTCGATCTGCACACAGAAAGTGCAGGTCGACCCCCCTCCTCTTAGGTCTAAGCTAGGAATACATAGTATATTGGGTGTTCCATTAGCGGAATAGTCTTAAGAGGCTCGGCAATCAGGTGGTGAAGACTTCCGTCACCTTATCAAGTACCCCCTTCGCTGATCATCCCCTGATCATCGATCTGCGACCTGGGACCATCAACCCGCAATCGCGCCAATTCGTGCGGAATCAACTAGATCGATCAGCAATCTGTGATTATTGATTATTGGTCTTGATCACCCCTTGATCAGCGATTATCGACCATTGATCTTGATCACCCCTGATCATCGATCATCGACCTTGATCATCCCCTGATCATCGATCACCGACCTTGATCATCCCCTGATCATCGACCGGCGGTCTTGATCATCGCCTTTTCACACCTGATCAAGCCTGATCAATCCTGATCACACCTGATCACACCTGATCAGCACATCGGTCGATTCCCTACAAATTCATCTCAATCTTGCATCGGAACCTCGCGAATCTACGTACCAGTCACCTGAAGAGCGACCCACCCCCAAGCCGTCGGGTACACAAGGTGAGCAAGAACACAAGTCAGTCACACGACAATCGGAGGGCCCCCTTCGTTAGTCGGCAGTCCGGGCGCCGTGGTAACGCCTGATCGAACTTCACAAATTCTAATCAGCCGTTCCACCACAATGGTGCTCGTGCACCGAGCTTTAGGCGACGCGGGATATCACCACGATTCTACGCAAGACGGCGCTGATGCGGACGTGAAAACGGAAGCGAAAAGCAGAATTGAAGATTAAGGTGTAAAAGGAGGAGGTGGTTGTGACGATGGAAGGCAGTTCGCCGTCGTTATCTCTGAAGAAGAGAGGAAATGCTGATCATCAGGACCTGGGTAGGTATCCTGATGACATAAAGGAGGAAAAGCCTCAATCACCTCCCAAGGCTCCTTCGGGAGCCCCTTCGGATCTCAACGCAAGTTGGGACCCGCCAATTACATATGTACAGTACTCCCTCCGCTATGTTATCCCGCCCTATGGAATAACCTCTGCTATGTTATTGGAATACGGCGCCACCGATATCGTTCTATGGTGACTACGGAATATGGATTACGGAATATCCTGTCATGCGGAATATAACTTAGGCTATAACTTAGCAGAGGGAGGACTGTATATGATGATCTGGATTGGAAGCCGGTGGTGAAATACTACGACCCGGACCAACCGAAGGTGTTGTTTTAAAGGCGCCTAGTTTGGAGAGCGACGGAAGTCGATCAAGTAAGGCACCATCAGAATCTGATCTGGCAAGGACGTTTTATATGAAGGAACTGTAGAATTTCTTATTGACGAATTCGATCATGAACCTACTCAAGGTCACGATCAGCGGAAAGCTGAATGGACCAGTTGATCAACCAGTCAAGGATGGGAAGGACAAGCTTCAGCTGGTGTTAGGGATGACACGCATGATCAAGCAAGTTGATCTGACGACAGGCGCTTAGGATGCTGAAGAAGTGTTTAATCTCAACCCTGAAGACGTTGAGACCACTACCCAGCGGCTGTTCGATCTGTTGGTACCTATAGTGGGTTGATCTGCTAAAGTGGAACCCTCTAGTACTATGCTGGCAATCGAACCATGTCCGTCGATCAACGTGGCAGAACACACGGGATCATCCTGTTATGAATATGCTCCTTTCTTAGCGCGATGCGTCTGAAGTGGAGTCGAGAAGTACTGATAGTATTACCCGGATGACGATCTGCAAAAAAGATGAAGCCAAGTTCTCTTCATGAAAAAAAGATGAAGCCAAGTTCTCTGTTCAAGGCAGAAGATGATCAATCGCCGCAGTACCCACGGCTGCAAGCGTTTTTTTTATTAAGGCTATGGGGCGGTTTTTGGCTGAAAAAAAGAGGCAAGGCGACACCTGAAGTGGTACACACGAAACGTCACCAGCCAAAGCCAGAAAAAGCTGCGACGATCAAGGATCTTGACATGGAATCCGTTCATTCGCTCCGTGATCATCAGTAAAAGCCAGGAAGATCGGCGATGGTCAATGATGTTGACATGGAATATGTGTATTCGTTCCATGATCAACAATCCCAGCGTGATTATATCGATCCAGATGAGCCGATCACTCTGCCTCGACAAGCCACGGTTGCGTCAGCGTACACTGGAGTGCCTGATCAACAGCCGATTCCCAGGATCCGGATGTCCGCGATCAGTGATCTTAAAGAATTTTCAGGGAAAGAAGTGGATGAAGGTCAAGCGCAAAATTTGATTAGTCGTCTGAAGTCAGCATTTATGCGTGATCAAGCCTCTGATCATGAGAAGTGTTTAATCATGGGTGATCTTCTAAAAGGACCGGCGCGCAATTGTCATCGCCAGTTGAGCAGAGCGACACGTGGAAACTGGAAAAGTCTTGTCGAAGAATTCGAAATTCAGTACTGTGGAAGTGGGCGATCGGCTCTCGCCAAAATTACTGCACAAAGCAACGATCTGATAAAACTCCTATCGAGTATTTTCACCGGTTGAATGTGGCAGGAATTAGCGCCAAGTTATCAAGGACGGACCGTTTACGATCTTACTTGAACATGTGCAACATTTTTTCGACACATGGACTTATCGCGATTCGCTGATCAACTGGAACTTCTGCTTTTGGATAATGTTACGGATTTGGAAGAGACGCTGCGGGCGTATGCACGCAATAAGTCGTGCCAGCTAACGGCGGCGGTAGGCACTAGCCGATTCCGTCAGAAATTAGGCGATGATCGATCACCTGCCCCGGCGCGGAAGCCTAAAGCAGTGCGCTCGATCAAGGTGATGTCTCGGAGTGAGTAATCAAGTGCCGACGACAGTGGAAGTGATGGTGATCAGCGTCGTTACATGATTGCTGCTATGCGCGATCAACTAGGGGCGCACGATCAACCTGCCGAGCCCCGATCGGGCAAACGAAGTGATTCAAGTGCAGTCGATCAAGGGGCGATGAAGAAGTGCAGTCTTTGTGGACAGATCAGGCATGATAATTAACGTCGTTGGAAGCTCCTGACCTGTCTGAAGTGTGGCAAGAAGGGACATCAGACCGATCACTGCTTGTACGTCTGCCGAGCATGCGGCGAAGCTCACGATGCGGGCAAGTGACCTATGGAAGAATTTTATAATCGCATTTGCCAGTGGTAAAACCCTACTAAGCATGCCGGAATGTTGCCCAAGGAAGACGAAGACATGAAGACATGTTAAACTAAGACGCTCGCCAGGTTGGAATCTGGTACGAGACGAGCGTTCTAGTCTGTATTTTTGCATATGTGGATAAGAAGAAAGATGATCGAGCAGAAGAAAAAGATAATGAAAAATGTTATCGGCCTGATTTACCACGTTTGGATAATTTCCGTATTGATGAGTTTTCTCGGTCCCCGGTGATCATGGAAGTTGATCTACTTCCGGGTAATCACGTGGATATTGGAAGTACTGTAGCCGGTGCGTATATGCACGGTGCGGCTAGCGCACAGAGGAAGACTCTTCCTTAAAGCGGTGTATACCGCTACTTAGCCGATACGCCCTTATAAAGGGCTTAGTAGCAGAAATCTCCTACTCGGGGCCAAGATTCCCGGGTTGGTTTACTAATTAGCCTTAACGGCTGTGTTACCTTTACGGGATGTAGGTAAAGGGAGGACTCCCTCTTACCTACGACACTCACTGCACGCGCGACCGGTCGAGGTCGCGCGACTGCACTTTAGAGTGAAATGTAAACTGAATATATTTAATATGTAATTAGCCTAAATTAATTTAAACTAATATAAACTATATGTAATACTAAGTAGAATATTCCTAATTCATACCTAGCTAAAATGTAGTGTACACACCTGTGTACTGACACGTGGATGGCTGACACACCACCACACCAAGGGCCCCTGCCCTGATTGGTTAAAATAACCAAAGGTTCGAAACCTTTCAAACCGGCCAATACTGACCTCAACCGTGGTGTACTCATGTACACCAACATTATATGTAACTCGAATGTAACCCCGTTACATCTTCCCACATCAAGACTATTGCTTACGCAATAATCAAAATCTTGTTGGAGAGCACCAACGCCAGTACCTATGGCTGTCCATTGTACACCTTCAGCGGTACTATGGACGCAAACTATTCCGACAACTCGGAAGTGGACGCCCTTGGGGAGCTCTACCCAACGGCTGGCCATGTTGATAGCGCCGAACGGCGCTATCAGTCATGCAACCCATTCCCCACACGTGGGGTCTCAATGATTTTAGAATCTCTATTATTTTATTTAAACGCACTAACTCGTGAGCCACCGTTACCCGCTAGGGGTGATACCTCAGGTTGCCACAAGCAACCACCACCAATGAACCGTCCTTGGTTCAAGAGGCCCGACGTTCCGGACGGGCACGGAAGGGACCTCGCGACCCTCAAAAGAGGGCTAAGAACGCGTTCAAGAGGTGTTTAGCCTCCTATACCCCTGGTCCAGAGGCTATACTGCCGCGTGAAATTGCGCATCGGAACCAACTCCGGGCCCGAATACTAGCGCCCAAACATTATTCCGTTAAGTTCTATCGGACGCGCCTCCGGAAGCAGGTACGCGGTGTCCTCGTGGATATTATCCGCGAGATTCCCATTGTTCTCCTGAGGGACGAATGCGTCGAAGACGCAGAACAGGTGTTCCTCGCCTGGGCGGAAAGGGAGAAACGCCTCCCCAGTTTCGATGCGCTGTACAACAGCTTTTTTGAACACGACGTTCGGGTAGAGAGAGCGCTACGCTTGGCCTATGCTCAGGCCAAAGCGCAAGGGCAATTACCTGCCTCCTATTATACGCGCTCTGCTCTCGATGTGGTGCCGGAGAGCAATGCAAGCACAGCAACTGCCTCCGGCTAACTCCCAGCTACTGGGAGTGAAGGGGCTTCTTCAGCCCCTTTGGTCGTTGACTCTCAGTGGGATTCTCCCGATCGAAAGTGTCAACGACGTCACGTCAATCCTGCCGCAGGGGAGTCTCGTACTCCCATGAGTTCTGGGAATGTGGATACTCTTTCCACTTCACCAGGTACTGGGTCTCACCCCGGTGATGGCGTCGTTCCATCAGGCGTTCCACATGATAATGTGGAGTACCCTCCGTATCGAGCACTGGAGGAGGGGGTCGCGCTATTGCGGCGTGACTTCCACGAGCTCTGTGATCGGCACAGCCGTCGCATCCAAGATGCTCAGGAGGAACTCCGCAACGAGGGGAGTGCGAATGAACGCATCGAGGGGCGGCTTGCCTCTCTCGAGTCTCTCGTTGCGGAGCTTCAGGGTCGTATTTCAACCCTGTGGGAGATGTTCTGACCTGTTGCGCCTTTCGGCTATCCGGTTTCTCACCCTCCTCCGAGATGGGACCCGCCTCCGGGCTCTGGTATGACTTAAGCATACCCACATAAAAGGTTGGATGCGTACGCATCGCCTTCGGGATGTCTAAGGTGTACGACAAAGCCTTTCGGACTAATACCTTAAAGGGCCCCACAAACCTGGGGCGCAGTTTATTGCGCAACACATTTGAAACTGCATGTGTAGGAAGATTTTTAGCGTTTAATAAAACAATTTCTCCTACTTTGTACACCTTTTTGTTACGCCGCCCCTTGCGGTCAGCTTGCTCCTTCTGCTTATCTTGGCTTTCCGTCATGGCATCGCAGACGTGTCGTAAGACACTAAGGCGCTTCGATAAGAACTTATCGATGTGCTTTCGCACAGATACAGGGCTGACATCGTGGAATCCTCCCCCCTCAATCCCTGGGCCCCACACACGTGGCGTCAACGGAACCCTCGGATTCACCAATCCGTTCACGTAAGACGGGGTAAAACCCGTAGATGCATGTACCGAATTGTTGATAGCAAATTCAACCATCGGGAGCATCTCACTCCAACTCTTTGGGGAATCCGGACATAAATTCCGGAGAATATATTCACAACGCAATTAACGCGTTCTTTCTGACCGTCCGTCTGCGGGTGATCCGCAGTGGACATGAGGAGCTTGGTGCCCAGCACCTTAAACAACGCTCCCCAGAACTGTCACGTAAAACGGGGGCCCCGATCCGACACAACGGAATCGGGTAGAGAATGCTGTAGAAAGACACGGTCTAGGAACACTTTCGCTGTTCCTTGTCCATAAATGGACTCTGGCACCGCCGCCAGGTGAGCCATCTTGCTCAAACGGTCTACAAAGACCAATATGCAGGTATTACCGGCCATATCCTTCGGGAAACCGAAGATAAAATCCATAATAATGGATTTCCAACACTCCGTCGGAACGGATAAGCTCGCCAAATGCGCAGCTGAACTTGCAGAGGGTTTAACACTCTGACACGTCTCACAGGTGCGTATATACGCACCGACCCACTTATACATTTTGGGCCATCAATACAAAGCTCTTAAAGCACTGTAGGTCTTATCCCGACCTAAATGACCCCCGGTAGGGGCGTCATGTGCCTCAAAGAGGACTCTATACTTCAGTTCCTCATCATGAGGAACAACCACCCGCGGAGTGTCCTCCGCGCTCGAGCTATAATATAGCAAACCGTCACAGTAACTGTAACGGTGTAACTGAGCTCTAGCTCGACTTGACAGGGTAGGCTCAGACGAGCCAATTCCCTTGTTACCCAACGCGCTGATAATCGCCGTACACTGTGGGTCTTTCTCATACGCCTGCGTATGAGGTCCACCACAGACGAGGTGATGAATGTCGCGTGAGCGAGCTCGTAATCGTGACGACGCGACAACGCTTCTTCAATCACATTCTGCTTGCCAGGTTTATACTTAACCTCAAAGTTATACTCCGCAAAGAAGGAAAGCCAACGGGTCATACGTTAGGAGAGATGAGGCGACTTTGTCGCTGTCCGTAAGGACGCGTGGTCAGTATAAACCAAAAACGGCTTGGATACGAGTAGGTGAACCCTAAATTTTACAAGGGAATACTTCATAGCAAGTAGCTCCTTATCATGAACGCAATAATTCCGTTCCGCAGCTTTAAGCTGCCTCTACTCAAACGCAATCACGCGTTCTCGTCCCGCATCGTCTGCTTGTAACAAAGAACATCCGATTGCGAAATCGGAGGCGTCGCAGACGACGCTAAATGGTTTTCCAGAATATGGGAGAGAAAGAACGGGGGCTTTCAACAAGCTCTACTTAACCGCTTCGAAGGCGGTTTGGTGTTTGGTTTCCCAACACCAGATACGTCCTTCTTAAGATGGTCGGTCAATGGCTTCGCCATCTCAGCATAGTTCTCGCTGTATTTGTGGAGATAATTAGTTAATCCAAGACACTTCCGTAAATCTCTAAGATTTACAGGCGAAGGCCACTTCACAGTGGCTTTCACCTTCGCGGGATCCTCCCGCACTCCATCCTTATCGATGAAGCATCCGAGGAAAGGAATTTCCTCAGCACCAAAGATACACTTGGATGCGTTTGCATATAAATTATGATCTCGCATGCATTCGAGCACTGCTCGAAGGTGTATCAGATGCGTCTGAACATCAGACGAGTCGCCTTCCGCGTGACTATGGACGAATATATCGTCGAAGTACGTCTGAGCGTACTTCCTATGAGGGCGGAAGAGTTGAGTCACTAAGCGATTGAAAGTCGCAGGTGCATTTGAAAGCCCTTGTGGCATAACAATCCACTCCCACAGCATGCCACTGGGCGTGCTAACCGCTGTCAGCGGAATATCGGATGCTCGCATGAGCACCTGATAATACCCGTCCACCAGATCTAAGGCACTGTACACAGTACAGCCCGCCATATTGTTCTGGAGGACATCCTTCCGAGGAATCGGAATTTGCATTGGTACAGTATCTGCATTCAGCTTGTTGTACGCATGCACAATGCGGCAATTTCCGTTCGGTTTACGAACACAAAAAGTGGGAGATGAGCGGGGAGACTTGCTCTCCCTTACCATCACTGCCTCTTCTTTCCCCTTGAAGAATGCGTCGATGACGTCGCATTGCTCCTTGGGGAGTGTGGTGGAGTCAAGTTCGAAATCGAAAACATTAGCATCGATAACCTGACTACCACCATCTCGCCCAGCCTTCCAACTTTTGGAGGGGTACTCCGCGGACCACCACTCGAGATCTGGTCCGATCGTCCGCTGCAAGCAGACGACCGGTCGTCATCAGAACCCACTTGGTCCGATTGTTTAGTGTCCATCTCACCTTTTGTACCCGATGGAATGGGCTAGTTACACACTCGGTGGATCGGGATCGCAGATTGGATCGAACCGGTCTTGAATATAGAAAACCGATCTGGGTAGGTATCTCTGGGGCGGAACTCTTCACCCCAGACACAAACAGACCAAAAACACTTCCAAGAGATAACTTCCAATAGGTCGATCGTCCAAACGATCAGGACCTGACCAATACGAAATAATAGAGGGTAGACCGACCGTTCCGGTCTAGCCCCTGACCAATACGAAATAAGACCAAAACCGGTCTAGTTTCCAACCAGTATTAAAACAAGCCAATATGTCCGCGTAAAGACCCAATATGCTCGTGAAACTCCACAAACGATATCTCCACGCCAAGACTAATCCAGTGAATAGCACTTTCCAAACGTACTTGAGTTGAGGTGTTAAGATCGCCAAATCGTACTCCCGTCGAGGGACTTCCGGTGGGCCAAAGTGAGCGTGCGGCTTGTCCAGACCGGGTATAATGGGCGAGAGGGGATAATTCGACCCTCTTCCCCCAAACACTCCGCGGCGGGTGGAGGCGACTAGTGTACGAAAAGGGAAGAACGGCGACCCCTAGCTGTGGTGTGAACCAAGACCAGAAGAGGTTTCAGCCACTTATCCGAAAGCTAAAAGATTTCCTTACTTAAATGTATAACCTCTGTCCTAAAAGGTAAAACCACAACTAAAATACTACTACCCTATAGTCCCTAAATGTACCAACACAAAAATATGTAAAATACCCAAAGTCGGGTGACTCACCAAAACTTGCGTTCTTGACACTTCTTGAGTCTGATAGGCTGAAAAGCCCCCCTTGTTTAAACCAATCGGAAATTAGACCAAATGCCTTGACAATACTTGACCAGAAATGTGCCAAATTTTGGGCACGCTTCTCCACAGCCGCCCCTGAGTCAGACCGTGTCGCACAACGACAACGGTCTGACCTCGTCCATCAAATTCAGTTGAACTTTGGTCATTCAGACTTTTCCGACATGGAGCAATCATCTTCTTCATCTGTTCCAGGTACTTGCACTGCTGGACTTGACCTTCTTGTATTTCCTTAACGACCGTTCTTGTAGGCACCTCGCATACCACGTCATCGCATGTCACTTCGCCCGTCCGGTTGGTCCGGTCTGGCAGCCCCCATCGTTCTACTGCACCTCAGACATCGGTAGGGCATCAGACCTGGACCGACGCGCAGTTGCAAGACGAACTTGAAGAGATCGCACGTCTCCAGGAGCAGATTGCTCAACAGGCGACACAACGTAAGCATGCATGTCCGGTCTTCACTTGGACCTGTTCTAACCTTCGTTTGTCTTCAGCCCGTATACCTCCTGGCATCAGCAAGGCGATCAATACCCTGCTTGCCGCCGATCGGCAGTCGAACACGCATGACCTCCAGCTGCGTCAGATTTTGACCGGACTAATAAACGCGCGCAATAGGTTGACCCGCTTGGAGGCTCATCAGCTTCATCTTCGGGAGCAGCTTGTGCTGGTCCAACAGCAGCATGCAGAAGACCTGCTTGACCAGACCACGTTGAGCATTCAAAGCGACGACCTCGAGAGGCGTCTCAATGAGCTCCGAATCTCGATTCAAGACCAGATCGAGGAGGTCCAGTCTTGTGAACGCAAGTCGAACGATTGGACGCAGGCAGCGAACGGTCGTCGGGCGGTATTAAAAGAATGTCATCAGCGCTTGGTTGACCTGTTGCGTCCTCGTCGGCATCCGGTTGCTGCCTCCAGCGTAGACCGGTTTGCGTCGGCCGCCTTGGTGGACCTACTCCGGGACCAAGACCAAGGCCGTTCATTGGCCGAAATTCCCCAGCCCAAAATTCGTCAAAAGTCTAAGAAGCGCGCGGACACGCCGCGTCCCTCGAGGGCGCGGGGCACAGCGCGCGACCCTGAACTCGAGGGGAAGCGTGAGGTGCCTCGTAAGCGAGCCAAGATACAGGCGCCCCTCGTGAGCCCAAGATTGGACGAGGATGACGACAGTAACATCTCCAAAAATCAAGCGCCCTCGACCGCCGGTGCTGACTGTGCCAAGTATTCAGAGGTCTCGTCCTGGGATGACTCCGGCGAAGACTCCGGTGATTCGGAGTTTGCTGTCCCCATCCCAACCAAGTCGCGAACAAGTCCACATGAAAGTTTTGTTCAAGTTGCATCGACTTCGGAGCAGACCAAAAAGACCAGCCCGCATGGTGGCGTTCCACCACCTCATGCGTCGACAAAGTCAACACCTACGGTCTTGCCTGGGACGTCCAAGCTCCACAAAGATGCTTTGTTTGGCCAACGTGGCAATCGACAGTTCTTCCCTCCGCCACGAACGCGTGAGGATACTTTGCCGTGGTCGCCAGGGCAGATCGGTTGTTTACGCCGGTATACCCTGACCAAGCAGCTCCTGGGCCGGTCTTGGGTGCACTACACCAGTCTTGGACCTCAAGGATGCTTTGGTCTAACTATACCAACAAGAACCTTGGCGTAACCAGTACCAGGACCAAGTTGAAAAGCATCCGTCGTTGACCGTCGGCCGTCTGTGAGGTGATGGCGAGTGAGGTAGTAAGGAGTCGACCAGATAACACTTAATATATATCATCGTTCTTTTTCACATGTTCGGTCATCAAATCACTTGAGCTAATTCCACCACTTTCTCCAGAGTTGCACTAGACACGTTATCACCAACAGTTCCACTTACATCGCGAAAAAACAATCCACGTTCGTCACCCCACTATTCCAATTCGTCACATATTCACAATACACAATACACAATACACAATACACAATACACAATACACAAGACCTTCCACCTCTTCACGTCGGTCGGGAAGACCGATGCTACTGCATGTCTTGGTCTTGGTCTTCATGGGTCTGATTCGCTGCGAAACGGTTACTACTGACTCGGTCCCGTTCGAATTCTCGTAGTAGATCTCCACGGACTTATCGATCCAAGTTGTTTCATCATGGTCCTTCCATCTGACCAGATATTCTCGGTGGGTCCGGCCGAACCTGGTCTTCTTGACCGATCGGACATCTAAGACATTTTCCACTTCAAATTCGTCCTTTTCCAGCGGTCGTTCCCAACTGTCCTCCGGCAGTAATGCTTCATCGAAATAAAACCGTTCTGCCTCGTCTACTAGACAGGGCATTTTGGGACGATCAGGAAATTCTCGGACCAGTTTTAACTTGGACACATGTACGATCGGGAAGACCTTGTAGTCTGTGCCGGTTGTTACTAGACGGGCAGCGTGTTCAACAATCATCTCGGCAACACGGAAAGGACCGTGCCACATGTGAGCCAGCTTCTTCGCATAGCCCTCCTCCACTCGGTCTAGGTACAACCATACCCTCGCCCCTGGTTCTATACCGTGGGGTTGGACCTGGTCGTTGTTCCGGTCTTCCCGGTCTTGTGTAGCTTGACGTAACTTTCCGTTGACAATTCTCTTGCAAGCTGGTAATATTTCTGGACCTGCATGCGCCAACGTCGAGCATCACGATCGCGGGTCCGAGTGCAGCCAATAGGTATCGCGGCTTCAAGAGTGGACCGGGGGTCCCATCCATACGCAAGATAAAAAGGCGTTTCTCCTCGGACCCGATCGGTCGACGAGTTGAGTGCAGACACCAGCCTTTCTGCGTATTCGTCCCAATCGCGCTGGTCTGGATAGGCAACGTACATCTTGATCGCCCTCGTTATGGTCTGCACAATGCGTTCCGCCGATCCATTTGCTTGCGGACGATATTCCATCGTCGCACTCTGTTTCTGGCCCAGCATGTTATTGAACGACCGGAACACCTCGGCCATGAAACCGGGTTCTCGGTCGTGTCTGATGACCTCGCTGGCGCCGAACCTTCGGAACACGCATTCATCGTAACTTTTGGCGATCTGCTCGGCAGACCGGGACGCACTTGCCTTCGCAATAACTAGACCGGTGAACAGGTCTACCCAGATCAACAACTCAGTATTGCCATATGTTGATTTAGGCAGCGACGGTATGTGGTCCATCGCTATGACCTGGAAAGGGTAGGTAGCTTCGATATTTCCGGGCGATCGCCCCTTGATTACCGGTCTACCCTTTCCGGTCTCGCAATCCGTACAACAACCCACATATTTCTGTACACTTCGGAAAAGACCTCTCCAGTGAAAGTGGGACCTGATCTTGTGATACGTTCTGCCTATGCCCTGATGTCCCCCTTCTAGACTCACATGGTAGTGATGGAGGACATCCGGCTGCAGCAACTCAGGTATCACCAATTTCGCTAATCGGTCCCGGTCTGCACTGTCTTGGTCGGCTTCGCGGCAGTAATATAGTAAACCATCCTCATCCACTTCGTAGCAATCCGCGATCTGGATGAACTCTTTCGCTTGACCATTCGTCAACTTAGACAATTCACCGCGCAGGTAGGTCTTCAAATTCACAATCCATTCTTCTTCTTCCTGCGCCTTGAGGATCCGTTCTGCCCTTAGTCGTTGCACAACAGATTCACTCAACCGTTCCTTTGGGAAAGGTTGGTAGGACTTCCGCGCTTTCGGTGTAGTCGCGACCATCAGATGCATCTGGACTGGGGCGTTCTTGGGTCCGATCACTTCTGGACCCTGTTTATATTCATCAATTCATCCAGAACGGCCTTCTCGGTGATCGTATCCCCGGTCTGGTCTTGCATGGCCTTGGTCGCGAGGTAGTCGGCACTTCTTTTCCAGTCCCGTTTCACGTGCAGCAGCTCGTGGTTGGGATGGTCTTTCAATGCCTTCATTACTCGATCATTTAGCGTCCGTAGTCGTGGAGCCTTGCAGTCGATCTCTCCGGTGATCTGCCTGATCACTAGGTTGGAGTAACCACATATGATGACTCGCCCCTTCTCTTGCGACGACAGCAGGTCCAGACATAGAAGTAGACCTCGGTACTCCGCCTCGTTAACAGTAATATCCGGCGTGAAATCGGCAGCGGCTGCAACTATAGACCATTGTGGCAACTTCCACAATATGGCACTATAGGCGCCGACCTTCTTCTTCACGCTTGCCGATCCGTCAAAACTTAAGACCAAGAGCTCTTCGTCATAGTCGATGGTCGGTGGCGGTCTCGAAACTGACTGCCGAGGTTGCTTCCTCGGTGCAACCGCTATCAACGCCTTGTCCACTTCAGACCGAGGGGTGATGCTGGCAGCTAATGTGCCCAATATCTCTTCCTCACCCCGGTGCACTTAACGACCTCGAAGGTCCACTGCGACAAGACCGCCGACCATCTGCCTAGACGTCCGTCCATCCCATTGGCTGATAATAGCCAGGCCAAAGTAGACCGTCTTGACAGGACCTTTATAGGTCGGCCGACCAGCAGGTTGTAACACACATCCAGAATTCGTAGCAACGCCAGCACTTCTTTCTCGACAATTCCATAGTTCACTTCATTTGGTTTTAGCGTCCGGCTCGTAAACGTGACTGGATGATACACACCATCGTGATCTTGCACTTAAGTGGCTGAGATAGCCCACTTACTGGCATATACAATAATGGTCGGCACTTTTTCGGGAGAGAAATGCTTGAGAACCGGTGCCGTCGCCATCTTAACCTTCAACATACCAAAGGCAAACTGTGCACGCTTCATATGATCTTCGGCCTCCACTTGCGGACAAACTGCAGCAAGACCAGAGTCGGCGCCCTCCTGTAAAGTTGCCCGGTCTTCTTCGCGCAACATATGGTAGTCCACTTCCCGGAGCTCATACAATACAGCCGCGTAGATAGCAAAATCTTCGATGAAGCGGCTGTAGTAGTTTAAACTTCCTAGGAAGGACTGCATTGCCTTCAGAGACTTGGGAAACGGGAGGTTGCTTAACGAATCCAGGTCCTTAGAATTAGCCTCTAGACCATTGTTCGAGACCATATGACATAAATAGGCGACCTTGGACATACCCCAAAAACTTTTTATGGCGCTGATAGATAGGTTCCAGCGGTCGCATTTCTCCAACAATCGTTCAACCTTCTCGCACAGATCGTTCCATGACGAGGCAGGTATCAGAATGTCGTCGATGTACGACCGCCTCCCTAGAACGGACGGTCTTCTTTTCCGATCGGGTTCACCCTCTGTAAACACATCATAACTTTCGGCAGGGTCCCGATCGGTCTTGATTTTGAAGTGTCCGTACAGTGCGTTGTCTATCAACCTTTGATAGATCTGGGGTGCGTTCTTCAGACCGAACGGCATACGGTTCCACTCGAAAAGACCAAACGGTGTCACAAATGCGGAAATCTCACGGGCTCGATCAGTCATCAAGACCACCCAAAATCCACTTGCTATGCCCAGTGAACCATACCACAAGGTCTTGTCCAGGTCTTCCAACAAATCATTAATCAGCGGAATCGGGTACACCCCCCCCCCCATAAGTTTAGTTAACCGATTTACCATCCGATAGTCGATGCACAACCTAATGTCGACGCCGTTCTTCTTGATAACAATTACGATCCGCGAGGCCCATGGCGAGGTCGACGGTCTAATAATCTTGGTAGCCAACAGTCCTTTGATAAGATCAGAAAGCTTTTCCCGGTACTGTGGCGCCACGCGTCGACATAGCTGAGCAATCGGCTTGGCATCTCCCACGTCAATATCGCAAATCGCACCACGGGCTGCAGTTGGTAAGGCGTTGCCATTTCCGATCATCAGATGTCTTTTCTTCCATATGATACTCTTCAACTGCTTGATCTGGTCTGGACTGTTAAGGTCTTGATCACCCACTTGTAAATCATCCATTGTAACTTCGGGCGAGTGGGCAGACACTTCAGGGAGGACTGCCATCTGGCTTTCCAGCTCCTGAATATACTGTTCCCCGCGTTCATGTATACAGACTTGTTCATCTTCTGGGGCGATATCACCTGGACCATCTGGACCGGCTGAACGCCCCTGGTCTTGATCGACTGGCTGCCCTTCACTGATATCGGTCTGATTAGGAACATCGTCCTGGTCCGACCTAGCAATCTCATGTTCCCCTTCTTCCGTTTTTTGCTCCGCTGTCGCCTGGTCTTGTGCTGACACCACGTTGACTAACCTTGGCTCGTCTACTTAAGGGTCCACCGTTCCTGGTGACTGCGGCGCCTTTTTTCGGACCAACATCTTTCTTGGGGTGACATAACTTGGTCTTTCCACTAAAGGTGAGGTATCCTCTTCCACCGACCCATCATCGCTGATAAGATCGGTGGTCGATTGGTACGCCAGGTTTTGCCACTCGACATACCGCCTCGATCCAATCGAGACTAACCCCATCTTCCTTGGTACCTTCCCTTCTGATAACCACATACCGACAATAGTGTTATTGTCCAGTGTCAGCGGCTTGTCACCGATATTGGTAACACGGACAAAATCACGTCGACCAGCACTCTTTACGAAGGTCGGGACCCACCGATCGCCCCTGATCAACCATAACTTCCTCGAACGAAAACCTTTCTCGACCGGGGTATCGGCAGACCGACCGACTGGGATAGTAGGTCTTGGTCCCACCGGACCAGATCGGTATACGAACCATACAGAGGTCTTCGACCAGCCAACTGGACCTGGACCTCGTCCGGGAGTGTAAGCACTCCATGTGATAGGTCTAGGCGACTGGCTGGGACCATGAAATCCATACCTAGTAAAGCGTCCTGACCAGCCAGCTTGCCAACCCAAGCGCTGAAAAAGTAGACCTTCGATCCCGACAAAGTAATTTTCACACGCGTTCTTCCTTCGGTCATATATGAGTTTTCACCGATCCCGACGCATTCTTGTCTCTGGGTATCGTCTATACGACATCCGACCTTACGAGAAAAGGAGGAGTCGATTATCGATACTTCAGCTCCAGAGTCGAACAACATCATCGCCTTCTGGTTATTAATCTTGCCACAGGCTTTCGCCTGCTTGAACCATTTATCAGACGCGTGATACTTCCAGTATCCGCAGGATTCTCCAGGCAGCAAGTCCAACTGCATAACCACCTTAGTCCGGGAGTACTCATCGGTCTTCAGACTGTAGACCGGATGGTCTCGGTCGACGCAATTTGGAATAGAACGTGTATTGTCGGTCTTATCCTCCTTGCCGACATATGCATAGATGTGAACCGTAGAACGCTCGGCTCGATCCAGATTCCAACCTGGCGAGCGTTCTAGTTTAACATCTTTTCTTCGTCCGGCGGCAGCATCCCCGCGTGCTTGTCCGGCACGTACCACTTGCGCATCATGTTAAAAAATTCTTCAATCTTGCAGTGGCCGGCCTCGTGGATCTCTCCACATGACTTGTATACGAAGAGGCAGTGGTCCGTCGGGTGGCCGCGTATCTTTCACTTCTTGCATACCATCTTCTTCCAGCAGTTTGGACCATCATGTTTGCTCGACCCACAGTGGGAGCACTTCTGACGAGGTCGGTCTGGATCGGACTTGCTTCCGTTCCTTCCCTTCCGGTCCACCTGGTCGTACTTCGACTTGGTCTTCGGGGCAGGTCCCGCAACATAGACGTAACGATACTGGTCTTCATCCGATGACTCCTGTCTGGATGGACTTCCACTTTCCCCTTCTGACCCCGTGCTGTCATCAGCTACAATTTCCTTGACCGCTCGGGTCGGTCTGGTCCAAGGTCTCCTGACCGGATCGGTCTGGGTCTTGGATCGGTAGCGACCTGATCCACCAGCACTCTTCGTCCTCATGCTACGCGACTGCTGTAGCGTCCGTAGAGTATGTTCAACTTCACCCGCGTCCCTAAGACGCAGTAGAGTAAGCTGGTCCGCCAGTTCTTGATTGTCAAGGGTACTAATATAGTGACCCACATGTTCTAAGGCGGCACCGTTCGGCGGGTTATTCTCTTTGATTGTTATGCCGGCGCGAAGTGCAGCCACGTTCAACCGATGCAATACTCGATCGTTGTTTTGTCGGCCCGCTTCTGCATATGGTGATACTTGCGGGCACTCGAAAATCCGGAGTTACAATATTGACCTTCAAACTCTGCACATAGCTGGTCCCAGTCAGACCGGACATCCCGACCTAACTGTTGGATCCAGTTGGCAGCCGGTCCTTTCAACAAATCCCGGAGAATCAGACACCTATCAATTTTCGGGGTCTGGTCTCGCAGGAACGCAGACTTGACCCGACCGAACCAAGACCGGGCCTGGTCTTCATCAGTATCCTTGCCAGTGAAGTCCTTGAGGTCGGTCGTCGCGGCCATACGGATGCGCGGAATCGCAGCAGATCCAAAGTCGTAAGCAATAGTGGAGGCTAGGTTAGCCTTGCGTGGCTTGCCAGCGCCCGTACCGTCTGACCCACAGTGGTTGTCAATACCTCCGACCGACTCCATGTCACAGTCACTTGTCTTGCTTGGTCTACGCGGTCTGGCCGATTGCGGCTTGCGCTTCCCTTTGCGGACTTGCTTACCACTTCGAGTGGGCTTGTCCACAGATGTTACCGATTCCATATCCACATCTCGGCGAACATTGGCACTTTGCTGGGTAGACCGGTCTTGGGCATGTGGCCGCAGAGGTGGTCTAACACGGTCTTCCATGAAACGCTCCATCATCGTCTCAAACATGGTTTGGACGTTAGCTGGAGTCATGGGCAACGTGTTGATACCCTCCTTTTGCGGAACTGATACCTGTGGGGGTCGCTGGAGCCCCGACTGGCAAGCAGCCCTTTGCTGCCGCATGTCTTTTTTTTGTTCAGACCGGGCACGGTCCACCCCCATGGTCATCCGCTCGACACCAGTCTCCAACTCTGATGAGCTGTTCGAGGCCGGTGGAGATTGATAAACCGATTCGTCATCAGAACCAATGTCGACAAGCGCTGTGGAGGCTTCAGCGACCTTCACAGCTGCGGTGGGAGTTGGACGGCGAACCGCCCCCACCAGTGGGACCAAATGGTCGTGGAAGGTCGACATCGACGATTTCAGCCTCCAAGTCTCAAATTCAAATAGTTTTTGGACATCGGCGGGGTTCTGAAATTTAATGCCAACCTCCGCCAACATCGCCACCAAGGTTTTCACCAACAGTAATGGGCAATCACTCTGGGCCGGCTCGGTAGTGGGACCGAGAAGACGGTCGGGGATCTGGAGGTTCAACACCCGAAAGACCACGTCAAAACGAACAAATCGTTTCAGCTCAAAAATGTAGTACATCTTGTTTAGTTCTTCTTCAGTGATGCCTCCATCTCCGACCTGCAACTTTTCTTCGAGGTCGTCTTCGTCGGCCGGCATTCCCAACCATTTCTTGGGAATCTTGGGTAGCTTGGGGACCTTGGGGAGGTTGGTCTGATCGTTCTGATCAGCTTCCAAGTATTTTTCGTCTTTTGATTTTCCATCAACTTTTTTATGCACATACATAGGATCAGGACCAAGGTCCTGATCCTTTCCGGGACTATAGCAAGACTTGCTATAGTCCCGATCGGCTCCGGTGGGAGCCTTTTGGGGAGGAAAAAATTATTAATCCCGATCTGGTCCTCCACCATGCCAGACCGGACATCGCCATCTTTATCGAGAACGAAGACGTAAGGTGATATCCTTTCTTTAAGCCCTCTCCAGAACGATTCCAAATTCAATCTTTGATGGCACCTCCCGGTGATATCCACGATCACCAAGTGATCCGGGCACGCGCAGCAATGTGGTGGAGTTAAGTTCGAAATCGAATACATTTGTATCGATAACCTGACCACCACCATCGTGCCCAGCCTTCCAACTTACGGGGGGGGGGTACCCAGCGGACCTCCATTAGAAATCTGGTCCGATCGTCCGCTGCTGGGAGACGACCGGTCATCATCCAGAGACACTTGGTCCGATTCACTTAAGACCATATCACCTTGTGTACCCATTGGAGTGGGCTAGTTACACACTCGGTGGATCGGGATCGCAGATCGATTTGATTCGGTCTTGAATATGAGACCGTGCTGGCTAAGTGTACCTAGGGCGGAACTCTTCACCCCAGTACGTACAGACCAGAAACACTTCCAAAAGATAAATTCCAATAGGTCGATCGTCCAAACGATCTAGACCTGACCAATACGAAATAATAGAGGGTAGACCAATCAACCGGTCTAGCCCCTGACCAATATGAGAGAAGACCAAAACCGGTATAAACTCCAACCAATGTTAAAATGAACGAATATGTCCACGTGAAGACCCAATATGCCCGTGAACTCCACAAACGATATCTCCACGTAAAGACCAATCCAGTGAATAGCACGTTCCAAACGTACTTGACTTAAAGTGTCGAGATTGCCAAATCGTACTCCCGTCGAGGGACTTCCGGTGGCCAAAGTGCGCGTGCGGCACGTCCAGACCGGGTATAATAGGCGAGAGGGGATAATTCAACCCTCTGCACCCAAACACTCCGCGGTGGGCGGAGGCGACTAATGTAAGTGCAAAGAAAAACGGCGACCCCTTGCTGTGGTATAGACCAAGACCAAAGGACTTCTACTTAGAAAA
>CM047582.1:4726174-4835061 GCA_026184515.1 Peronosclerospora sorghi
CACCATATGCAGAAGCGGGCCGACAAAACAACGATCGAGTATTGCATCGGTTGAACGTGGCTGCACTTCGCGCCGGCATAACAATCAAAGAGAATAACCCGCCGAACGGTGCCGCCTTAGAACATGTGGGTCACTATATTAGTACCCTTGACAATCAAGAACTGGCGGACCAGCTTACTCTACTGCGTCTTAGGGACGCGGGTGAAGTTGAACATACTCTACGGACGCTACAGCAGTCGCGTAGCATGAGGACGAAGAGTGCTGGTGGATCAGGTCGCTACCGATCCAAGACCCAGACCGATCCGGTCAAGAGACCTTGGACCAGACCGACCCGAGCGGTCAAGGAAATTGTAGCTGATGACAGCACGGGGTCAGAAGGGGAAAGTGGAAGTCCATCCAGACAGGAGTCATCGGATGAAGACCAGTATCGTTACGTCTATGTTGCGGGACCTGCCCCGAAGACCAAGTCGAAGTACGACCAGGTGGACCGGAAGGGAAGGAACGGAAGCAAGTCCGATCCAGACCGACCTCGTCAGAAGTGCTCCCACTGTGGGTCGAGCAAACATGATGGTCCAAACTGCTGGAAGAAGATGGTATGCAAGAAGTGAAAGATACGCGGCCACCCGACGGACCACTGCCTCTTCGTATACAAGTCATGTGGAGAGATCCACGAGGCCGGCCACTGCAAGATTGAAGAATTTTTTAACATGATGCGCAAGTGGTACGTGCCGGACAAGCACGCGGGGATGCTGCCGCCGGACGAAGAAAAGATGTTAAACTAGAACGCTCGCCAGGTTGGAATCTGGATCGAGCCGAGCGTTCTACGGTTCACATCTATGCATATGTCGGCAAGGAGGATAAGACCGACAATACACGTTCTATTCCAAATTGCGTCGACCGAGACCATCCGGTCTACAGTCTGAAGACCGATGAGTACTCCCGGACTAAGGTGGTTATGCAGTTGGACTTGCTGCCTGGAGAATCCTGCGGATACTGGAAGTATCACGCGTCTGATAAATGGTTCAAGCAGGCGAAAGCCTGTGGCAAGATTAATAACCAGAAGGCGACGATGTTGTTCGACTCTGGAGCTGAAGTATCGATAATCGACTCCTCCTTTTCTCGTAAGGTCGGATGTCGTATAGACGATACCCAGAGACAAGAATGCGTCGGGATCGGTGAAAACTCATATATGACCGAAGGAAGAACGCGTGTGAAAATTACTTTGTCGGGATCGATGGTCTACTTTTTCAGCGCTTGGGTTGGCAAGCTGGCTGGTCAGGACGCTTTACTAGGTATGGATTTCATGGTCCCAGACGGTATTCGCCTAGACCTATCACATGGAGTGCTTACACTCCCGGACGAGGTCCAGGTCCAGTTGGCTGGTCGAAGACCTCTGTATGGTTCGTATACCGATCTGGTCCGGTGGGACCAAGACCTACTATCCCAGTCGGTCGGTCTGCCGATACCCCGGTCGAGAAAGGTTTTCGTTCGAGGAAGTTATGGTTGATCAGGGGCGATCGGTGGGTCCCGACCTTCGTAAAGAGTGCTGGTCGACGTGATTTTGTCCGTGTTACCAATATCGGTGACAAGCCGCTGACACTGGACAATAACACTATTGTCGGTATGTGGTTAGCAGAAGGGAAGGTACCGAGGAAGATGGGGTTCGTCTCGATTGGATCGAGGTGGTATGTCGAGTGGCAAAACCTGGCGTACCAATCGACCACCGATCTTATCAGCGATGATGGGTCGGTGGAAGAGGATACCTCACCTTTAGTGGAAAGACCAAGTTATGTCACCCCAAGAAAGATGTTGGTCCGAAAAAAGGCGCCGCAGTCACCAGGAACGGTGGACCCTTAAGTAGACGAGCCAAGGTTAGTCAACGTGGTGTCAGCACAAGACCAGGCGACAGCGGAGCAAAAAACGGAAGAAGGGGAACATGAGATTGCTAGGTCGGACCAGGACGGTGTTCCTAATCAGACCGATATCAGTGAAGGACAGCCAGTCGATCAAGACCAGGGGCGTTCAGACGGTCCAGATGGTCCAGGTGATATCGCCCCAGAAGATGAACAAGTTTGTATACATGAACGCGGGGAACAGTATATTCAGGAGCTGGAAAGCCAGATGGCAGTCCTCCCTGAAGTGTCTGCCCACTAGCCCGAAGTTACAATGGATGATTTACAAGTGGGTGATCAAGACCTTAACAGTCCAGACCAGATCGAGCAGTTGAAGAGTATCATATGGAAGAAAAGACATCTGCTGATCGGAAAGGGCAACGCCTTACCACCTGCAGCCCGTGGTGCGATTTGCGATATTGACGTGGGAGATGCCAAGCCGATTGCTCAGCTATGTCGACGCGTGGCGCCACAGTACCGGGAAAAGCTTTCTGATCTTATCAAAGGACTGTTGGCTACCAAGATTATTAGACCGTCGACCTCGCCATGGGCCTCGCGGATCGTAATTGTTATCAAGAAGAACGGCGTTGACATTAGACTGTGCATCGACTATCGGCTGGTAAATCGGGTTGACTAAACTCATGGTTTACCCGATGCCGCTGATAATGATCTGTTGGAAGACCTCGACAAGACCTTGTGGTATTGTTCGCTAGATATGGCAAGTGGATTTTGGGTGGTCTCGATGACTGATAGAGCCCGTGAGATTTCCGCATTTGTGACACCGTTTGGTCTTTTCTAGTGGAATCGTATGCCGTTCGGTCTGAAGAACGCGCCCCAAATCTATCAAAGGCTGATAGATAACGCATTGTACGGACACTTCAAGATCAAGACCGATCGGGACCCCGTTGAAAATTATGATGTGTTTAGAGAGGGTGAACCCGATTGGGAAAGAGGACCGTCCGTTCTAGGGAGGCGGTCGTACATTGACGACATTCTGACAGGTATCAACCTGCCTCGTCATGGAACGATCTGTGCGAGAAGGTTGAACGATTGTTAGAGACATGCGACCGCTGGAACCTGTCTATCAATGCCGTGAAAAGTTTTTGGGGTATGTCCAAGGTCGCCTATTTAGGCCATATGGTCTCGAACAATGGTCAAGAGGCTAATCCCAAGGACCTGGATTCGCTGAGTAACCTCCCGTTCCCCAGATCGCTGAAGGCAATGCAGTCCTTCCTGGGAAGCTTGAATTATTATAGCCGATTCATTGAAGACTTTGCTGTCTACGCGGCTGTGCTGTACGAGCTCCGGGAAGTTGACTATCATATGTTGCGCGAAGGAGATCGGGCAACTTTACATGGGGGCTCCGACTCTGGTCTTGCTGCAGTTTGTCCGCAAGTGGAGGCCGAATATCATATGAAGCGTGCACAGTTTGCCTTTGGTATGTTGAAGTTTAAGATGGCGACGGCACCGATTCTCAAGCATTTCGCTCCCGAAAAAGTGCCGACCATTATTGTATATGCGAGTAAGTGGGCTATCTCAGCCACTTTAGTGCAAGATCACGATGGTGTGTATCATCCAGTCACGTTTACGAGCCGGACGCTAAAACCAAATGAAGTGAACTATGGAATTCTCGAGAAAGAAGTTCTGGCGTTGCTACGAATTCTGGATGTGTGTTACAACCTGCTGGTCGGCCGACCTATAAAGGTCCTGTCAAGACGGTCTACTTTGGCCTGGCTATTATCAGCCAATGGGATGGACGGACGTCTAGGCAGATGGTCGGCGGTCTTGTCGCAGTGGACCTTCGAGGTCGTTAAGTGCACCGGGGTGAGGAAGAGATATTGGGCACATTAGCTGCCAGCATCACCCCTCGGTCTGAAGTGGACAAGGCGTTGATAGCGGTTGCACCGAGGAAGCAACCTCGGCAGTCAATTTCGAGACCGCCACCGACCGTCTACCATGACGAAGAGCTCTTGGTCTTAAGTTTTGACGGATCGTCAAGCGTGAAGAAGAAGGTCGGCGCTTATAGTGCCATATTGTGGAAGTTGCCACAATGGTCTATAGTTGCAGCCGCTGCCGATTTCACGACGGATATTTCTGTTAACGAGGCGGAGTACCGAGGTCTACTTCTATGTCTGGACCTGCTGTCGTCGCAAGAGAAGGGGCGAGTCATCATATGTGGTTACTCCAACCTAGTGATCAGGCAGATCACCGGAGAGATCGACTGCAAGGCTCCACAGCTGAGGTCGTTAAATGATCGGGTAATGAAGGCATTGAAAGACCATCCCAACCACGAGCTGTTGCACGTGAAACGGGACTGGAACAGAAGCGCCGACTACCTCGCGACCAAGGCCATGCAAGACCAGACCGGGGCTACGATCACCGAGAAGGCCGTTCTGGATGAATTGATGAATATAAACAGGGTCCAGAAGTGATCGGACCCAAGAACGCCCCAGTCCAGATGCATCTGATGGTCGCGACTACACCGAAAGCGCGGAAGTCCTACCAACCGTTCCCAAAGTAACGGTTGAGTGAATCTGTTGTGCAACGACTAAGGGCAGAACGGATCCTCAAGGCGCAGGACGAAGAAGAATGGATTATGAACCTGAAGACCTACCTGCGTAGTGAACTGTCCAAGTTGACGAACGATCAAGCGAAAGAGTGCATCAAGATCGCGGATAGCTACGAAGTGTATGATAATGGATTATTGTATTACTGCCGCGATGCCGACCAAGACAGTGCAGACCGGGACCGAATGGCGAAATTAGTGATCCCCGAGTTGCTGCAGCCGGATGTCCTTCATCACTATCACGTGAGTCTAGAAGGGGGGCATCAGGGCATAGGCAGGACCTATCACAAGATCAGGTCCCACTTCCACTGGAGAGGTTTTCTCCGCAGTGTGCAGAAATATGTGGGCTGTTTCAAGGATTGCGAGACCGGAAAGGGTAGACCGGTAATCAAGGGGCGATCGCCCGGAAATATCGAAGCTACTTACCATTTCCAGGTCATAGCGATGGACCACATACCGTCACTGCCTAGATCGACGCGCGGCAACACTGAGCTGCTGATCTGGATAGACCTTTTCACTGGTCTAGTTATTGCGAAGGCAAGTGTATCTCGGTCTGCGGAGCAGATCGCCCAGAGCTACGAAGAATGTGTGTTCCGAAGATTCGGCGCCAGCGAGGTCATCAGGCACGATCGGGAACCCGGTTTTATGGCCGAGGTGTTCCGGTCGTTCAATAACATGCTGGGCCAGAAACAGAGTGCGACGATGGCATATCGTCCACAAGCAAATGGATCGGCGGAACGCATGGTGCAGACCATAACGAGGGCGATCAAGATGTACGTTGCTGATCCAGACCAGAGAGATTGGGACGTGTATGCAGAAAGGCTGGTGTTTGCACTCAACTCGTCGACCGATCGGGTCCGAGGACAAAGCCTTTTTATCTGACATATGGATGGGACCCTCGGTCGACACTGGAAGCTGCGATACCTATCGGTTGCACCCGAACCCGCGATCGCGATGCTCGACGCTGGCGCATGAAGGTCCAGAAACACTACCAGCATGCAAAAGAAGTCGTCAACGAAAAGCTGCGTCAGGCCACACAAGACCGGGCAGAACGGACCAATGACCAGGTCGACCCCACGGTATAGAACCAGGGGCGAGGGTATGGCTATACCTAGAACGAGTGAAAGAAGGCTATGCGAAGAAGCTGGATCACATGTGGCACGGCCCTTTCCGTGTTGCCGAGCTGATTGGTGAGCACGCTGCCCGTCTAGGAACAACTGGTACAGATTACAAGGTCTTCCCGATTGTGCATGTGTACAAGTTGAAGCTGGTCCGAGAATTTCCTGATCGACCCAAAACTCCCTGTCTGGTAGACGAAGAAAAAAGATTTGATTTCGATGAAGCGTTACTGCCGGAGGACAGTTGGGAACGACTATTAGAGGAAGACGAGTTTGAAGTGGAGAAGGTCTTGGATGTTCGGTCGACCAAGAAGACCAGGTTCAGTCGGACTCACCGAGAGTACCTGGTCCGATGGAAGGACCATGATGAATCAACTTGGGTCGACGAGCTCGACTTGACTTGTGGGGATCTTCTACGAGAGTTCGAACGAGAACGAGTCAGTCGTAATCGCTTCGCAGTGATGCAGACCCATGAAGACCAAGACCAAGACACGCAGTAGCATCGGTCGGTATAGACCGGTGTGAAGATGTGGAAGGTCCGGAGTTGATATGAAATTGTGATGAACTGTGACGGATTGGAATAGCGGAATGATTAATGTGATGACTGTTTTTCGTGATGGGAGTGGAACTGTTTACGATAACGTGTTCGGTGCAACTATGGAGAGAGTGGTAAAATTAGTTCAAGTGATTTGACGATCGGACATATGAAAAGAAATGATGACATGTATTACGAGTTATCTGGTCGACTACCTACGACTTCACTTGCTATCGCCCCACAGATGGCCGATGACCATTGACGGATGATGTTCCACTTGATCCTGAAACTGGTTACGCCAGGGGTCCTTCCGGTCAAGCTGGACCAAAGCATCCTTGAGGTCCGCGACCGGCTCAGCGCAATCAAGACCGGGGTACCATGTGCCGTCATCGGCCAGCAGTCTGGTCTTCTCAACGCGACGCCTTGGCATGTGGAGGAACACCGGGTACAAGAACACGTCGACGTCACACTCGCGAGCTCGCATCCCGTCCAAAATGTACTGGCACAGGGATTGCCAAACCTAGCCCGTTCGAATTCGAATTCGCTTGCGCTTGCTATGGAACGTCGCCAGGCCCGGATCTTGTCGCACCCGGTCGGGAGGAAGCACCAAGTAGTGGGACGCTTCTCAAATTGCTTGGCCGTGGATCCTGTTGAAATTTTTCACCCGGCCTAGCAAAGTGCCGATCCATGGAGTCAAGTGGAACACAAGTCCTATCTTGGAGCGTTCGAAGATTTTCCATGGTTTATCGCCGTACAGGCGGGAGATCTGCGCCGACGTAATCAGGTCCGCCCTCCATGCAGACGCGGAAGGGGTTTTATTGGCCGGTGGAAAAAGCCAGGAGTCCGGACGAGAGAAAGACAGGGCCAGAAGCTGCTTGGTCAGGGTAGACCGGCGTAAACAGCCGATTTGCCCCGACGACCACGGCCAAGTGACTTCAAACGTCCGCGGCGGAAGGAAGCTGGTGTCAACCGCCATGTTCTTTAATAGGGCGTACTTGTGAAGTCCGGACGTCCCGGGGAGAACCGAAGGCGCCGGCGTCGCGGATGTTGATACTGGTGCAGCGTCACTTGGCAGACCGGTCTTCTGCTCTGACCCCGCTGTCGACGCCACTTGGACGAAACTGTCACGCAAATTCGTTTGGGATTTGGACTGGATGGGGATCATGAACTCGGAATCGCCGGACCCTTCGCTGGAGTCCTCCTCAGACGAGACCCCTGTGTGATGGATGCGACTTTCAGTACGGCGCGAGGGCGCTCGACTTTCCGGGGGGTTGTAGATGTCGGCCATGTCCGAGTCAGAGTCCATGAGAAACGCCTGTGTCTTGGCTCTCTTATGGGACACTGCTCACTTCCCCCCGATTCCGGGTCCGCGCGCAGTGCCCCGCGCCCTCGAATCACTCGGCGCGTCCGCGCGCTTCTTTGATTTTAATGTAATTTCGGGATGCTGAATATCGGCCAATGAGTGACGTCGGTCTTGGTCCTGTTTCAAGCGGTCTTGGTCTTGCCCCGAGGCGACTAAGGTTGCCGATGCGGACCAATCTACGCTGGAGGAAGCAGTAGAACACGGAGGTAGCAAGTTCATCAAGCGCTGGCGGCACTGGTATAGTGCCACCCGACGACGACCCGACTCTTACGTCCAAGCGTCGGACCTGTCTTGACAGGACCGGACCTTCCCGGTCTGGTCTTGAATCGCAATTTGCAACTCGGCAATTCGTCGCGCGAGGTCGTCGCCTTGCATGCACAGTGAAGTCGCATCAAGCTGTCCGTCCAGCTGCTGCCGTCGAACAAGTGCAAGTTGATCCCGGAGATGGGACTGATGAACCTCCAGACGGGACAGCTCATGGAGCACGCTTATCATCTCCTCCAAAATGTGTCGAAGCTGGTCAGCGTGACCGTCAGACTGCCTATCAGCATCGACCATGGCACCTATTTCCTGGACTATGTTGGGAGAGATGAGAGCTGAAGACAAACGAGGTTCAAGAAGAGTACAAGATATAGACCAAAGATACGCACCTCGTGTTGCCTGGTGGGCCACCTGGGTCCTGAGACGCATGTTTTCTGCAAGCATGTCCTGCATCCGCGTGTCGGCTTCAGTCTGACACCCTTCCGATGTTTGAAGTGCAGTAGAATTATGTGGGCTGTTAGACCGGGCCGACCGAACAGGTGAAGCAATGTGGGGCGACTCGGCACATGAAGTTTCTACAAGAACAAGCGTCAAGAGGAATCATACGAGGATCGAGTGCAGTGAAGGAAGTACCTGGCGCAGGTGGCGAAGATAGCTGGTCCATGGTGAAGAAGTGTGAGCGACCAAGGTCCAGTTGGTCAAGTGATGGGTGAGTCAGCCCGTTATCGTTGTGCGACACGGTTGGACTCAGGGGCGGCTGTGGTGAAGTGTACCACAAATTTGGTCACTTTTGGTCAAGGCAGTTGGTCGAATTTCGGATTGGTCTAAACAAGGGGGCTTTTTAGCCTATCAAATTCAAGGAGTATCAAGAACGCTGGTCTTGGGTGAGTCACCTGACTTTGGGTATTTTACATAATTTTGTGTGGGTACATTAGGGACCATAGGGAGGTAGTAGTATTGGTTAGTTGCGGTTTTTCCAAGTAGATGTCTTTTGGTTGCAGGGTTTTTCTAAGTAGAAGTCCTTAGGTCTTGGTCTATACCACAGCAAGGGGTCGCCGTTTTTCTTTGCACGTACATTAGTCGCCTCCGCCCACCGCGGAGTGTTTGGGGGCAGAGGGTTGAATTATCCCCTCTCGCCTATTATACCCGGTGTGGACGCGCCGCACGCGCACTTTGGCCACCGGAAGTCCCTCGACGGGAGTACGATTTGGCAATCTCGACACTTTAAGTCAAGTACGTTTGGAATGTGCTATTGTCGTAAAGCGGACTTTTTATTAGGCTAAAATAGGGCCTAATGTTGGACATCTTATTAGGCCCATAGGGGCCTAATATTATGACTAATATTAGGACCTAAATTAGGGGCCTGATAGTGGACGCAGATAGTGGATACAGTAGTACATAATTAGGTACCGCCATGTGTACCACGGTGGGTACAGTAGTACGTACCACAGTGGTGTACATAGACAGGATATAGAAGGAGCACGGAAGATGTGCTGATTACTTACAGGTACGCGGCGAACACCAGCGAGCAAACAAGGAACAAGCGGAAAAATCAGGTCGACTGATGGACGGAAGGCGTTCCGAATGGACGATGCGGATTGGTTGAAAGTAGGAACAGGGTAGATCTCAGGGTTTAATTGATAATATAGTTCTCCTTTTGCATACGATCGCGCTGATCGTTTTTGGGAAGGCACCTTTGCGCCCCCACCTTATCGAAACCTCTACGTCCCGGGCGGGAGCACTAAGTGCGTTTTTGGCCCGCCGGTTGGCGTAGAGTGTGAGAACTCACCCCGCAACTCCTCCCGCAGTGTCTGCGGTTCTTCGTTTAAAGGTTTTTGGTTTTGGGAACGTGATCGAGCAGTGCTCTCACCTCTTCCCCGTGAAATTAACGTTTGGCCCCTAGAGTTCGGCTGCTTTAAGCGCCCCACGGGAACTCTAGGTGGATTTTATTATAAATACCTATTCCTCATATAGTCTAGGCTACGAGCGCATTGATTTGGGCGTTCCTTAGCTGTTTGACGGCTTAGAGGCTCCGCGATCAGGCAGTGAAGACTTCCGTTGCCTGATCAAGTACCCCCCCTTCCGATCAACACCTGATCGACACTTTCTGCGAATCGTGATCGTGATCGCTGATCGCAAATCGCTCCAATTGCTACTTGAACGACTTCCGGTGCTTGATCAAGTCTGATCAAGGTATATTACGACTGGGCAGCAGCTTTTAGCCCCTGATCGCACTTGCGATCAAGACACCTGATCGAATCTGCGATCAAGACAGAATATTGTTGATCGACGGTTATTAACGTCAGCCAAAGCCTGATCACGCCTGATCACGACCGATTGGCTTCGTTTCAGCGCCTGATCGCATCGGACTGCCGCCTGATCGCACTTGTGATCAAGACGGAATACTGCTGATCGTCGGTTATTAGCATCAACCCAAACTTGATCAAGCCTGATCGCGTCTAATTGACATGGTTTAAGCACCTGATCGCACGTGATCAAGCCTGATCGCATCGGTTGTATCGTCGCAAGTTAGTTAATTCAATCTTGCACCAAGAATTCGCTGTGCGCTGTCCCCGCCACCTGAGGAGCGACCAACGCCTAGCCGTCGGGTACACAAGGTGATCAAGAACACAAGCAGTCGAAGACATCCGGAGGACACCCTTCGTTAGTCGGCAGTCTGGGCGCCGTGGTACCGCCTGATCAAGTCTCAAAAACTTCGATCAGCCGCTCCACCACAATGGTGCGCGTGCCCGGATCTTTGGGCGATGCGGGATATCACCGCGATTCTACGCAAGATAGCGCGGATGTGAAAGTGAAAAATGAAGCTGAAGCAGAGGTGAAAATCAAGTTGGAAAAAGAGGAGGTGGTTGTGACGACGGAAGGCAGTTCGCCGTCGTCATGCCTGAAGAAGAAAAGAAATGCCGATCATCAGGACCTGGGGAGGAATCCAGATGACGTAAAGGAGGAGAAGCCTCAACCACCTCCCGAGGCTCCTTCGGGAGCCCATGCGGATCATAACGCAAGTTATGATCCGACAAAAATACGTGTATATAATGTTCCGGATTGGGATCCGATGGAGAAGTATTACAAGACCTACCAACCGAAGATGTTGATCAAAGCGCCTGGGTCGGAGAGCGATGAAAGCCGATCAAGTATGCCGCCAACGGAAGCCGATCTGGTAAAGACGTTTTACCAAAAGATTTACCGAGAGCACCTGGAAGATTACCTGATGACGTACTCGACCATGAGCCTGCTCGGGGTCACGATCAGCGGGAAGCTGAGTAGACCGGTCAACCAGCCAATCACGAAGGTAAAGGATAAGCTAACGATTGTGCTAAGGCTAATACGCCTGATCAAGCAGGCTGGTCTGATAACAGGCGCTTACGATGCCGAGGAAGTATTCGATCAGGACTCCAAAGATCTGGCAGAGGCCACCCAGCTGTTGTATTCCCTGTTGATACACATCGTGGGCGAAGCAGACGATAAATATTTCCCCAGTTCACCGCCACAATCCCCGTTGAAGATTGAGGCAAGTCCGTCAATCAACGTAGCGGGGCATTCGGGGTCATCGTGCTACGAATCTGCCCCTTCAGAGGGTGACGATCAGGGAATTGAGTCAAGTAGCGCTGGGAGTATGGAGCCCAAGATAACCAGTATGGAAGTTTGCCAAAAGGACAACTCCAAATTGCCGGTTGTCAAGACGGAACCTCAGTCGATCAAGACAGAAAACGATCAAGGGCCACAGTGGCAGATGTTTTTTTACAAATCCATGAAGAAGTTTCTAGCTGAAGAGAGCAGTAAGTGGGCACCTGGAGTCGTTGGCGCCAAAATCCGCCAGACAAATCAAGGAAGAGCTACGTCGATCAAGGATGTCGATATGAAGTCCGTACACTCTTTGCGTGGTCAGCAGTCGAAACCAGATAGGTCGACGACGGTAAAAGATGTGGATATGGAATCCGTGCACTCGTTTCACGATCAACGGTCTCAAATTGATTACGTCGACCCTGATGAACCGATCACACTGCCACGGCGAGCCACAGTGGCATCCGCGTATACTGGGACACCTGATCAGCAGCGAATTGCCAGAATTCGGATGTCTGCGATCAGCGATTTGAAAGAATTTTCGGGAAAAGAAGGGGTTGAAGATCAAGCGAGGAACTGGATCAGTCGTCTTGAGTCAGCATTTATGCGCGATCAAGCTTCTGATCCTGAAAAGTGTCTAATCCTGGGCGATTTACTGAAGGGACCAGCGCGCAACTGGCATCGACGGTTGAGTAGAACCACCCGATCAAGCTGGAAAAGTTTCGTGGATGAATTCGAAGTACAATACTGTGGAACTGGTCAATCGGTATCCCGCCAGTATTATTATATGAAGCAGTGATCAGACGAAAGTCCTATCGAATATTTGCAGCGACTGAATGAGGCGGGACTGCGAGCTAAGTTACCGATCAGAGATGGACCGCCCGAAAATCTGCGCGAACATGTCCAACATTTTCTGGACACTCTGGCTAATCGCGAACTCGCCGATCAGCTGGCTCTCCTACGCTTGGATCGTGCTTCGGACTTGGAAGAAACGTTGCGGTCATACGCACGCAACAAGTGGTATCAGCCAACAGCGGCAGTAGGCACCAGCAGATTCCGCCAAAAATCCGGCGACGATCGAGAACCGGCCGCGACGCGAAAGCCTAGGGGCGTGCGTGCTATCAAGGTAACGTCTGGGAGCGAAGAATCAAGTTCTGATGATAGTGGAAGTGATGGCGATCAGCGCCGCTATACGATTGCTACTATGCGCGATCAACCAGGGGCGCACGATCAGCCTGGCGAGTCACGATCAGGCAAACGAAGCGACTCCAACGCAGTCGATCAAGGGGTGATAAAGAAGTGAAGTCATTGTGGATCGATCAGACACGACAACTTACGTTGCTGGAAGCGCCTGACTTGCCTGAAGTGTGGCAAGAAATGACACCCCACCGATCAAAGCCTGTACTTCTGCCGAGCATGCGGCGAGATTCACGATGCGGGGAAGTGCCCTATGGAAGAATTTTACAACCGAATCCGCCAGTGGTATAACCCTATCAAGTATGCAGGACTGTTGCCGAAGGAAGCCGAAGATTTGTGAAACTAGGACGCTCGCCAGGTTGGAATCTGGTACGAGACGAGCGTTCTAGTTTGTGTATTTTTGCATTTTTGGATAAGAAGAAGGCTGATCGAGTAGCAACAAGAGATAAGGAAAAACGCGATCAGCTTGATTTACCACGTTTGCCTAATTTCCATATTAATGAGTTTTCTCGATCACCTGTGATCATGGAAGTCGAATTACTTCCAGGCGAATCGCGTGGATATTGGAAATATCACTCGCCAAAGAAATGGTTCAAGCAAGCCAAGGCGAGTGGAAAAATCAATAACGAGAGAGCTATGATATTATTTGATTCTGGTGCCGAAGTGTCGATCATCGACTCAACCTTTGCTCGTAAGGTGGGTTGTTGGATTGACACGAGTCAAACACAAGAATGTGTCGGAATTGGGGAAAGTGCATACCAAACAGAAGGACGTGCAAAAATCAAGATCACGCTAGAGGGCTCATTGGTTTATTATTTCCAGGCATGGGTGGGCAAACTTGTTGGTCAAGATGCCATATTGGGTATGGATTTCATGATACCAGCTGGTGTTTGATTAGACATCGCTCATGGCGCACTAAGTTTACCTGACGAAGTGATCATCCCACTGGAGGGACGTCGACAGTTGTATGGGTCGAGCGGTAATTATATGAAGCTCGATCAGTATGAACAGATCCCAGTAGGTCGATCAGCCGAAGTACGAATTTACGATCAGCGATCTCGCAAGTTGTGGATTACTCGTGGAAGAGATTGGGTCCCCACTATCGCTAGGGGCGCGGGAAATTTGAGGTATTTACGTGTTAGGAACATCGCCGATCACCCCATCATTGTTCAAGAAGAGACTATTTTAGGTATTTGGATGAACAAAGATGATGTGCCCCGCCGCCCCGGATTCGTTTCGATCGGTTCCAACCGTTACAAAGAGTGGCAAAATCTGGTATATCAAGCCTCCACCGATCTGGTATCTGACGATCAAGAAAGTGTAGATCAGGGTCCATTAGTCGAGAAGAAGGAGTATCCAACTCCTCGAAGTATATTAGTACGTCCCACGGACACGATCGTCGCATCTGTAGCGTTGGTAACCGACGGGGCGCAAAAGGTGCAAGGGGTGCAAGAGCGGTGCGATCAGGGGCCGGAAGTGAAAGGTACGACCCTCAATCATGGAGTTGAACAGATTGTTTCAAGCGATACACCTACTCAAGATGCGTGTAATCACCCTGTCTCAGTCAGCCCCAGCGAATTCGACGTGACACCTATTGACGATCAGGTTTGTTATCACGAAGGTGGAGATTTGTATGTGGAAGAATTGGAGAAGCAGCTTGATACGTTACCCTAAGTGTCTGCAAGCCCCGAAGAAGTAACCAAAGATGATTTGCTAGTCGGAGATCCCACAGTCAACACAGTGGAGGAGATAGATCAACTTCGCGAAATAATTTGGGCGAAAAACATCTGTTGATCGCGAAGGGAAACGCGCTACCCCCCGCTGCACGAGGAGTTGTTTGTGATATCGATGTGGGTAATGCGCGCCCGATCGCCCAAAAGTGCCGGAAAGTGGCCCCACAATTTTGCGAGAAGTTGTCGGCCCTGATCAAGGGGTTGCTAGCAACTAAGATCATTCAGCCGTCAACGTCACCCTGGGCATCGCCTATAGTGATCATCGTGAAAAAGAATGGGGTCTATATACGTCTATGCATAGATTATCGCGCGGTGAATCAACTCACGCGTTTTATGGTGTACCAAATGCCCCTGATCACCGATCTACTCGAAGATTTGGATAAAGCATTGTGGTTTTGCTCTTTGGATATGGCGAGTGGTTTCGGGGTCGTGTCTATGACCGATCGAGCACGCCAAATTTCGGCGTTTGTCACTCCATTTGAATTGTTTGAGTGGAATAGGATGCCATTTGGCCTCAAGAATGCTCCGCAAATTTATCAGCGGTTGATCGACAATGCACTATATGGATATCTTAGGGTCAAAGACGGTGCAGATGAATCAGCTGACGTATTTACAGCAGGAGAACCCGACCAAACGCCGGGCCCGTCTGTGCTGCAACGGCGATCATATATCGATGATATACTAATCCCTGCACCTACTTGGTCCACCCTATGCGATAAGGTGCGGCACTTGCTGGAAAAGTGCGATCAATGCAATTTGTCGATCAGCGTGGCTAAATCGTACTGGGGGCGAAGCGAAGTGGCCTATTTAGGACATCACGTCTCTTGCCGCGGGTTAGAAACAAATCCAAAGAACCTGGACGATCTGATGAATTTGCCTTTCCCTGGCACCTTACGTGATATGCAATCGTTCTTGGGAAGCCTAAATTACTATCGTCGATTTATTGAAGATTTCGCAATTTATGCCGCCGTGCTTTACAAATTGAGGGAGATAGATTATCAAGAGTTGCAGAAACGATCACATAGTGAGGAGGAATCAAATCACGAGAATGATCGACTAATTAGAGCAAAAGTGGCATTCAGCATGCTGAAGGCGAAGATTGTATCAGCTCCAACCCTGCGACACTTTGACCAGGACAAGACGCCGGTGATCGTGGTTTACGCTAGCAAATGGGCAGTATCCGCCGCTCTAGTACAAGAATACGATCAAGTTTATCATCCCGTCGCATTCGCTAGCCGAACGTTGAAAAGCGGTGAGCTGAATTACAGCCCCGTCGAAAAGGAAGTTCTAGCGCTTTTACGAATTTTGGATGTTTATTTTACGATGCTGGTCGGAAAGACGATCACCATTTTTTTTCACGTCTATCTACATTGAAGTGGTTACTAACATCCAATGGGTCGGACGGACGATTAGGTAGATGAGCTGCGATACTATCACAGTGGGACCTCGAGATCAAGAAATGTGTGCATGGAGAAGAGGAGGCGCTTAGGGCGTTAGCCGCAAGCATCACCCCTCGCACTGAAATTGATGAAGCGTTGGTAGCGATCGCACCGAAAAATCAACCGCGGCAGATGATCGAAATACCACCTCCCACGGTTAAAAAAGGTGAAGAACTTTACGTGATCAGTTTTGATGGATCGGCAAGTGTCAAGCGACGTGTGGGTGCATTTGGTGCCATTGTGCGGAAGTTACCGGAATGGAAGATTATGATCGCGATCGCCGATCATGCACCGGATATCACGGTGAATGAAGCAGAATACCACGGGTTGCTTTTAAGTATGGACTTGTTGGCACGATATCCCAAAGGAAGGGTGATCGTGTGTGGGGACTCTAATTTGGTAATCCGGCAAATGCGAGGAGAAATGGAGTGCAAAGCTCCGCGATTACAAGTGCTACAGCAGCGTGCTTTAACCTCCTACGTGAGTGGAGTGATCATGATTTGGTACATGTCAAGAGAGAGTGGAATAGGAGTGCAGATCATATTACCACCATGGCTATGCAGGGTGGAACAAGAGTTGAGATCGAAGATGAGAAACAGCTGGAAGGATTAGTTGATCTCAACCGTCTACCCGAAGTAATCACATGGAACGAAGATCAATCCTCCCCGAAAGTGCTAGTGACGACCCGACCACGTAACCACCGGTAACCACGACCGTCAACATGGACCGATGTACCAGTAGCCGGAATAAGAATGGAACGGGTGAAAAAGGCACAGGATGAAGAGAAATGGATCCATGATCTGCGAAGTTTTTTGCATGGAGACGTTTCGCAATTGAGCGCTGACGAGGTTAAAGATTGCGCAAAGATTGCCGACAACTACGATGTCGATGATCAAGGATTGTTGATTTATTGTGGGAAAACGCCAAGGGAAAAGTCAGCGACGATCAAGATGATCAAGACGATCGACTTTCTTCGATCAAGCTGGTTGTACCCGAGACATTACACGCGGATGTCCTCCACCACTATCATGTGAGTTTGGAAGGAGGACACCAGGGTATAGGCCGCACTTATCAACGGATCATACGGTACTTCCATTGGCGGGGTATATTCCGCAGCGTGCAAAGATTTGTTGGACAATGTGTGGATTGCGAAACAGGGAAGGACCAGCCTATGATCAAGGGCATGTCGCCGGGTAATATCGAGGCCACGTACCCGTTCCAAGTGATTGCCATGGATCACATACGGTCACTGCCTCGATCAACTGATGGGCATACGGAACTGCTGATTTGAGTTGATCTGTTCACGGGTATGGTGATCGCGAAATCTGGATCATCTCGCACAGCGCAGAAAGTCGCGGAAAATAACGAAGAGTGCGTGTTCCGACGATTTGGTGCAATTGAGGTGATCAGGCACGACCGAGAGCCTGGCTTTATGTCGGAAGTATTTCGTGCGTTTAACAAGATCGTAGGACAACGGCAGAGTGCCACTATGGCGTATCGTCCGCAGGAAAATGGCAAGGCAGAAAGAACGGTGCAGACGATTACGAGGGCCATCAAGATGTATGTGTCAGATGTCGGCCAGAAGGATTGGAGTGCATACGCAGAGCGACTGGTTTTTGCGTTGAATTCAACCCCTGATCGTATTCGTGGAGAAACGCCCTTTTACTTGGCGTATGGGTGGGATCCACGATCATCGCTGGAATCGACATTGCAATTAGGTGGAATTTGACGCAAGGACCGTGATGCTCGCCTATGGAGGTACAAGTTGCAGAAAGATTATCGCCTCGCTCGTGATCAGGTGAACGTTCGATTACACCAAGCGATGGCTGATCGAGCTGAAAAGCACAACGATCAGGTGACGCCACACAAGATCGAGGCTGGATCAAGGGTCTGACTATACCTTGATCGCGTTAAATAAGGGTATGCAAAGAAACTGGCGCACATGTGGCATGGACCCTTCAGGGTCGATGAGGTGATCGGTGATCATGCAGCAAGATTGGTTACAGCTGGCACGGACTATCGCATGTTCCCCGTGGTACACCTATCCAAGTTAAAATTGGTTAAGGAGTTTCCAGATCGCCCTACCTCAGTGTTAACAGCTGGGATTGAAGAGCGGTTCGACTTTGACGAAGCTTTGCTACCCGAGGACAGCTGGGAAAGGACGCTAGATCCAGACGAATTTGATGTTTATCGCGTCACTGATGTTCGATCTGGTCGAAAGACTAGATATGGAAGGACGTTGCGTGAGTATCAAGTCTACTGGAAGGGTCATACCGAGCCGTCATGGGTAGACGAGGCGGACTTGAACTGTGATCCCCTGATCAAGGACTTTGAGAGAAGGTTGATCAACCGACATCGGTTTGATGTAATGCAAGTGGATCAAGTGTCCCACTAATGTGTGATCAGCTGATTAATCAGGGAAATAGTGATCGACGAAGCTCCCAATGGATGAAGAAGTGATGATTGACTGGAAATGGTGTTATAGCGACGGATATTGTGAATTAAGGTGATGGAGTAACAGCAGATGAACCGACAGAAGACCGATTTATATGCAGCATGAAAAAGTGACGAGGCAACAGCTGGAAGTGGTATGATCAAGAGTGTTTATTGATTGAAGAGAAATGATCAGCCGACTACGTGGACGCTTGGTTGGAGATGAAGATCTTGAATGTTGCTGCGGCGTTTAGGCGAAGAAGCCACGCGGCTGATCGTGCCGTCTGTAGAATCATCTTGGCCGGCAGACGATGTAGCCTTATCGGCACTTGTAAACGCAATGTCGGCAGCTGGTACGCTCTGCATCTGGAGTGGCAGGCCCGCCAAATGAGTTTGAAGGCCAGAGTGGTATTTTCGCAATCGCTCGATCTCAACTTGTGCCTTCTGAAGCTGATCACGTAATGTATCGCGATCAGCGGAGACTTGATCGAGTCGACACTGAGTGACGGCAAGTTCACCCCCCCCCAGCTTGGCATTGAGCTGCGATACCCCCTCGACACGATCAGATATCTCTTGTGCCTGGGCCGCAACGGCAGCAAGGTCGTCCAACTGCAAGCGGTATGACTTGTTCTCCTTCCGGAGGCGATCACGTTTTTCTTGGTATCTCTCGGCTTTCGCGTTAAGTTCCAACGCTTTCGTGACGAAGTGGCTGTTCCCGGAGACGGCCTGATCATGCTCGGCTTGAAGCTCGTCCAAGCGCTGTCGAAGCTGGGACAGTTCAGCTGCTTGATCAGCGACTGTATCTTCCAATACTGATCGCGAGTAGCGCTCCTTGTCAAGGCTGTTCTCCAGATCACGGATCTTGATGCGCTGGTTCTCCAAGGAGTTTTCTTGACCAGCGATAGTAGCTTGGGCAGCAGTTAATCGGGACTTGGAATCATTTAGCGCGGAGTTGACGACGTCACGTAGTGGCCCAAGTTGGCGAAGGGCGACCTTCTCCATCTCGAAATTATAGTCCGTGGGGATACGGCTGGCGCTGGCGAGCTGCTGTCAAAGCATCGCGACGGTGTCTTCACTCATAGCGAGCGAGTTGGATAGCGTGGCGACTTCATCATCACGTGCACGAAGTGCCTCCCGCAGGATATGCGATTGGTCGATCGCGGCGATCACCTTATCAGCCGCAGCACGATCAGGGGCAGAAGTGTCAGCAGCATTTGCTGGGGCGCCGTCCGTTGTCGCTCGCATGAAGGAAATGTGGAGATGCTTGATCAAGGAGGCCTGATCGCCGATGTCACGGTTGGAGGAGAATAGCGCCCGATCGCGGTGTGTACCACCCAACGGTAACGACCTGATCGATTGTGACCAAGCGATGGGAGAAAGGGCAAGGTGATGGGTGTTGATCGCCTGATCAAGGATTCCATCAAGTAATGGTTGAAGGAAATACGGCTAACGGTGGCATGATCGACCCTCGCCCCAACCGCTGTACGGCTGGGACGAGACTCAGGGGCGGTTGTCGTAAAGCGGACTTTTTATTAGGCTAAAATAGGGCCTAATGTTGGACATCTTATTAGGCCCATAGGGGCCTAATATTATGACTAATATTAGGACCTAAATTAGGGGCCTGATAGTGGACGCAGATAGTGGATACAGTAGTACATAATTAGGTACCGCCATGTGTACCACGGTGGGTACAGTAGTACGTACCACCGTGGTGTACATAGACAGGATATAGAAGGAGCACGGAAGATGTGCTGATTACTTACAGGTACGCGGCGAACACCAGCGAACAAACAAGGAACAAGCGGAAAAATCAGGTCGACTGATGGACGGAAGGCGTTCCGAATGGACGATGCGGATTGGTTGAAAGTAGGAACAGGGTAGATATAAGGGTTTAATTGCTAATATAGTTCTCCTTTTGCGTACGATCGTGCTGATCGTTTTTGGGAAGGCACCTTTGCGCCCCCACCTTATCGAAACGTCTACGTCCCGGGCAGGAGCACTAAGTGCGTTTTCGGCCCACCGGTTGGCGTAGAGTGTGAGAACTCACCCCGCAACTCCTCCCGCAGTGTCTGCGGTTCTTCGTTTAAAGGTTTTTGGTTTTGGGAACGTGATCGAGCAGTGCTCTCACCTCTTCCCCGTGAAATTAACGTTTGGCCCCTAGAGTTCGGCTGCTTTAAGCGCCCCACGGGAACTCTAGGTGGATTTTATTATAAATACCTATTCCTCAAATAGTCTAGGCTACGAGCGCATTGATTTGTGCGTTCCTTAGCTGTTTGACAGCTTAGAGGCTCCGCGATCAGGCAGTGAAGACTTCCGCTGCCTGATCAAGTACCCTCCCCTTCCGATCAACACCTGATCGACACTTTCTGCGAATCGTGATCGTGATCGCTGATCGCAAATCGCTCCAACTGCTACTTGAACGACTTCCGGTGCTTGATCAAGTCTGATCAAGGTATATTGCGACTGGGCAGCAGCTTTTAGCCCCTGATCGCACTTGCGATCAAGACACCTGATCGAATCTGCGATCAAGACAGAATATTGTTGATCGACGGTTATTAACGTCAGCCAAAGCCTGATCACGCCTGATCACGACCGATTGGCTTCGTTTCAGCGCCTGATCGCATCGGACTGCCGCCTGATCGCACTTGTGATCAAGACGGAATACTGCTGATCGTCGGTTATTAGCATCAGCCCAAACTTGATCAAGCCTGATCGCGTCTAATTGACATGGTTTAAGCACCTGATCGCACGTGATCAAGCCTGATCGCATCGGTTGTATCGTCGTAAGTTAGTTAATTCAATCTTGCACCAAGAATTCGCTGTGCGCTGTCCCCGCCACCTGAGGAGCGACCAACGCCTAGCCGTCGGGTACACAAGGTGATCAAGAACACAAGCAGTCGAAGACATCCGGAGGACACCCTTCGTTAGTCGGCAGTCTGGGCGCCGTGGTACCGCCTGATCAAGTCTCAAAAACTTCGATCAGCCTCTCCACCACACTATTCACTTGATTGGTCTTTACGTGGAGATATCTTTTGTGGAGTTCACAGGCATATTGGGTCTTCACGTGGACATATTCGCTCATTTTAACATTGGTTGGAGTTTATACCGGTTTTGGTCTTCTCTCATATTGGTCAGGGGCTAGACCGGTTGATTGGTCTACCCTCTATTATTTCGTATTGGTCAGGTCTAGATCGTTTGGACGATCGACCTATTGGAATTTATCTTTTGGAAGTGTTTCTGGTCTGTAAGTACTGGGGTGAAGAGTTCCGCCATAGGTACACTTAGCCAGCACGGTCTCATATTCAAGACCGAATCAAATCGATCTGCGATCCCGATCCACCGAGTGTGTAACTAGCCCACTCCAATGGGTACACGAGGTGAGATGGTCTTAAGTGAATCGGACCAAGTGTCTCTGGATGATGACCGGTCGTCTCCCAGTAGCGGACGATCGGACCAGATTTCGAATGGAGGTCCGCGGGGTACCCTCCCCCAAAAAGTCGGAAGGCTGGGCACGATGGTGGTGGTCAGGTTGTCGATACAAATGTATTCGATTTCGAACTTGACTACACCACATTCGCCTACCCCAGACAACCGTTCCAGGCTTACGCCTTCTGTGACAATACATGTCACACTATTCAGCATCCGATAGGACTGCTGACTACTGGCCTCGGGACTCATCCCGAGACCCAGATGGGGGGAGTCAATTGCCCCATCTATTGGAAGCGCCACGCGCCTATCCAACAGAGACCAGTAGAGACCTCTACCACCGGTGACTCGCCGGTCTCACCTATAACGGCGTAGTCGGAATCATTTCCGACGTGCGAAAGAGACAAACTTCGGGTCTCTTCGCTTGGAAGCGCCTCGCGCTTAACCCCAGGGGTCTCTACCCCTACCACTTGAGTCGCAACTTGTTCGCCGGACACGGCATGGTAGGAATCAATTCCTACCTGTAGTGGAGACGAAGTTCGGGCCTATTCTCTAAGCGCCTCGCGCTTCCCCTCAGAGGAATCCACCTCTATCACTGGCGACTCACCAGTCTCGCCTATATCGGCGCGGGGATTAACCGCCGAATCCCCATCTTTAAGTAACTCTTCCTTAACGCCATTGGGAATGATCATTTCAGACATCCCAATATCTGGCATCTCACGCCAGAATTGCTTTTGCGATCGAGCAAAGGTGGGTTCATGACTCGCCAATGCTTCACCCGATCGCGGGTGCGTTGAGCCAATGGACTTATCCTTCCAGTCTATCCATGGCTCGTGGCGTTCCAGCCACTTCATGCCCAGAAGGAGGTCATACCTTGAGTCCAAATCCAGGACTAGGCACGTTCTAAGCTGTCGAAGTCTGCAAACTTCAGATTAAGGTCAATCGAGACCTTGGGTACAGAAACCTGTACGCCCGTCGCAAGACGGACCGTGACAACGTCACGAGAACTTGCCTCTAGGGCCTCGGCATACAGCCGACTCTTCTCTACAGAAGCCCGTCTGACATAATTGCCAGACATTCCGGAGTCTATCAAGACTCTCCAAGGCTTATCAAAGCCTTTCACGTCCGCAAGGACTACCAGCAAACCTGGATGGTACACTAACTCGGTGCTAGAAAGCACCGTTTCCCTGGGGGCTTTGTGCTATCGTACACTACCCTGGGGCTTAACAGCACTGAGGGGTCTCCCAGTAGGGCGCCCCGCACCTACTGGGAGCCGTCGTTTACCGACGGCTTGGGCCAGGGCTTCTTCCCAACCCTTGGAAAATTTTTAAGCGAGTATCTCGCTGGGGGTTCCGCGGACATTTGTTCCGCAGATGATCCGTGCTCCCACACTGGAAGCATCTCAGCGGTCTATGCCGCTGCAACATTGCAAGGAGCGCTGCTCCGAAGCCCTGCGGAAAGGAGTCAGAGTGACTCTTAGCGTAAGGTTTCTCCTCCGCTTCGACCTGACTCAGGTTCCTGGGTTCAGGACCCACCTTAGAGGAACGAAAGTTCCTCTCGGCGTTGAACGCCATCTTTAACGCCTCCCCCAGGGATTGGGGTCGGCATCGGAAGAGCTCCGAACGTGCTGGCCCTTCTCTCAGGCCTCCCATGAATACGGGGATGGACACATCGTCCGAATACGCTTTCCCGTACATCCCTGCCAACAGGTTCTTAAGTTCTTGGATATATGTCTCCAGGTCCCTAGTGCCCTGACGGCACCTCAGAAACGCCAGCTGATTCTGGAAAACCAGATCAGGCGTTGCGTACATGTCCATAAGCTTCTGCTTAAGGACCTCCCAGGTAGGGAACACGTTCGTGACCGAGTCCGAACACGTAAACGCCCATGCACGGGCTTTACCCGTAAGATGGGTCAGCGCAAGTCCCACTTGCAAGTGATCAGTGATCACATTCGCTGTGGTGAAGGCCGTTTCGACCTCTCGTAACCACACATAAAGGTTATCACCTTTTTCCCCAGTGAATTCCTTTATCTTAAAGGACAATGGGGGACGCACCCCCGTGGAACGACCTCCACTACAACTCGCCTCATGAGCGATGAGGGCATTTACCCTTGCCTTTACGGCCTCAAGGCCCTGCTCCACTAGGAGCTGCATACCCTCGTCACCCATTAAGGGTAACAGCCTGTTAAAGGATTCCTGCTGGACGAGGGTCAAACTATCCCAATCGTCCTGATCCATCCTTTGCAGAGGATGCCTTAGTCTACCAACACAGGTGTTGGATTGACTACAAGTGCTACCAGATGTAGCCGGTGCGTATACGCACGGTTCGGCTAGCGCACAGAGGAATACTCTTCCTTAAAGCGGTGTCTACTGCTACTTAGCCGATGCGCCCTTATAAAGGGCTTAGTAGGAGAGATCTCATACTCGGGGCCCAGATTCCCGGGTTGGTTTACTAATTAGCCTTAACGGCTGTGTTCCCTTTACGGGATGTAGGTAAATGGAGGGCTCCCTCTTACCTACGACACTCACTGCACGCGCGACCGGTCGAGGTTGCGCGACTGCACTTTAGAGTGAAATGTAAACTGAATATATTTAATATGTAATTAGCCTAAATTAATTTAACTAATATAAACTATATGTAATACTAAGTAGAATATTCCTAATTCGTACCTAGCTAAAATGCAGTGTACACACCTGTTTACTGACACGTGGATAGCTGACACACCACCACACCAAGGGCCCCTGCCCTGATTGGTTAAAATAACCAAAGGTTCGAAACCTTTCAAACCGGCCAATACTGACCTCAACCGTGGTGTACTCATGTACACCAACATTATATGTAACTCGAATGTAACCCCGTTACAAGTACCACTCGCCCAAGAAATTGTTTAAACAAGCCAAGGCGAGCGGTAAAATTAATTACGAACGTGCCACGTTCTTATTTGATTCTGGTGCCGAAGTGTCGATCATCGACTCAACCTTTGCTCGTAAGGTGGGTTGTCAGATCGATACGAGCCAAACACAAGAATGTGTCGGTATTGGTGCATACCTAGCAGAAGGGCGCACTAAAATCAAGATTACGTTAGCGGGATCGTTGGTTTATTATTTCCATGAATAGGTGGGAAAACTCGTTGGTCAAGATGTTTTATTGGGTATGGATTTTATGATTTTTATGATCCCAGCTGATGCTTGATTGGACGTCGCTCACGGTGCACTAAGTTTTCATGATGAAGTGATCATCCCATTGGAAAGTCGTCGACAGTTGTACGGGTCAAGTAGAAACTATATGAAACTTGATCAGTATGAGCAGATCCCCGTAGGTCGATCTGCTGAGGTTCGTATTCGTGATCAGCGATCTCGAAAGTTATGGATTACTCTCGGAAAAGATTGGGTCCCCACTGCGACTAGGGGCGTGGGTAATTTATGATATTTGCGTATTACGAACGTTGCTGATCATCCGATCATCCTACAAGACGATACGATTTTAGGTATATGGATGAACAAAGACGACGTGCCCCGTCGCCCTGGATTTATTTCGGTGGGGTCCAATCACTATAAATATTGGCAGAATCCGCATATCAAGCTTCTACCGATTCTGTGCATGACGATCAAGAAAGTGTCGATCAAGGTCCCGTAGTCGAGAAGAAGGAGTATCCTACTCCTCAAGGTATTTTGGTACGACCTACGGGTCCGATCACGGCATCTGTGGCATTAGTAACCTTAAGATCGCAGAAGTTGAAAAAAGGGCAAGAGAAGTGCGATCAGGAACCGAGTGTGAAAGGTCCGACCCTGGATCACGAAGTTGAACAACCTGTTGCAAGAGATGAGACTGATCAAGATATGTGTGACCACCCCGTCTCATCCGATCACGGTGAATTCGGTGTGATTCCTGTCGATGATCAAGTGTGCTACCATGAAGGCGGATATTTGTTCGTAGAAGAGTTGGAGAAACAGCTCGCCACGATGCCTGAGGTTTCCGCAAGTACCGAAGAAGTGACCAAGGATGATCTGCAAGTTGGTGATCCATTGATCAACACAGCAGATGAAATTGATCAGCTTCGTGATATAATTTGGGCGAAAAAACATAGGTTGATCGGGAAAGGAAACGCGCTGCCTCCTGCTGCACGTGGAGTGGTTTGTAACATTAACGTAGGCAATGCACGCCCGATCGCCCAAAAGTGTCGGAAGGTTGCTCCACAATTTTGTGAAAAGTTATCAGCCTTTATCAAGGGGATATTGGCCACGAAGATAATCCAGCCATCTACGTCACCCTGGGCATCACCTATATTGATCATCGTGAAGAAGAATGGGGTTGATATTCGCTTACGTATCGATTATCGCGCGGTGAATCAACTCTCGCGTTTGATGGTGTACCCAATGCCTCTTATTTCTGATCTGCTCGAAGATTTGGATAAAGCGTTGTGGTTTTGCTCTTTGGATATGGCAAGTGGTTTTTGGGTCCTGTCTGTGACCGATCCAGCACGTCCATTTCGGCTTTTGTCACCCCGTTTGGATTTTCTTTAATAGAATCGGATGCCCTTTGGCCTAAAGAATACTCCGCAGATCTACCAGCGGTTGATCGATAATGCACTGTATGGATATCTCAAGGTTAAGGACGGTGCTGATGAGTCAACGGATGTATTTATTGCGGGAGAGCCTGATCAAGCGCAAGGCCCGTCTGTGCTGCAACGAAGATCATATATCGATGGTATTTTAATCCCTGCACGATCATGGACGACCTTGTGTGATAAAGCGCGGAATCTATTGGAAAACTGCGATCAGTGAAACTTGTCGATCAGCGTGGCTAAATCGTACTGGGGGCGAATCGAAGTTCCTTACTTAGGAAATCACGTCTCTAGCCGCGGTTTGGAAACAAATCCGAAGAATTTGGATGATCTGATCGATTTGCCCTTTCCTGGTACTTTACGTGCGATGCAATCGTTTATGGGGAGTATGAATTACTAACGTCGATTTATTGAAGACTTCGCGATCTATGCTGCGATACTCTATGAGTTACGAGAAATTGATTATCAAGAGTTAAAGAGTCGAGCATTGATCAACGAGAGTAAGGTGCATGAAGACGATCGATTAACCAGGGCGCGAGTGGCATTCAGCATGCTGAAAGCAAAGATTTCGTCAGCCCATCTCTGCGCCATTTTGATCATGCCAAAACGCCGGTGATCGTGGTTTATACTAGCAAGTGGGCAGTGTCTGCCGCGCTAGTGCAAGAGCATGATCAATTATATTGCCCCATCGCATTTGCGAGCCGGACAATGTAGAGCGGTGAGATGAATTACAGCCCCGTCGAAAAGGAAGTTCTGTCCCTTCTGCGAATTTTGGACGTCTATTTCACGATGCTGGGCGGAAAGGCGATGACTGGACTGTCACGTCGATCTACGTTGAAGTGGTTATTAACATCCAACGGGCAAGACGAAAGATTGGGCAGATGGGCTGCGATCTTGTCACAATGGGACTTGGAGATCAAGAAATGTGTGCATGGAGAAGAGGAGGTACTAGGGGCGTTAGCCCAAGTATCACCCCTCGCACCGAAATTGATGAAGCCCTGATCGCGATCGCACCGAAAAAGCAACCTCGGCAGATGATTGAAGTACCACCTCCCACGGTTGAGAAAGGCGAATATCTGTACGTGATCAGTTTCGATGGATCTTCAAGTGTTAAGCGATGTGTTGGAGCGTTTGGTGCTATTGTGTGGAAATTGCCGGAGTGGAAGATCATGATCGCAGTTGCTGATCTTGCACCTAACATCACAGTGAATGAAGCCGAGTACCATGGATTGCTTCTGAGTTTGGATCTGTTGTCGCAATATCCCAAAGGAAGGGTGATCCTATGTGGAGAATCGAATTTGGTGATCCGGCAAATGCGTGGCGAAATAGAGTGCAAAGCACCGCGGTTGTAAGTATTGCAACAGCGCGCGTTAAAACTCCTTCGTGAATGCTCTGATTACGATCTGCTGCATGTTAAAAGGGAGTGGAACAAGAGTGCCGATCATATCACCACTACGGCCATGCGGGATGAATCACGATGTGAGATTGTTGATGAACACCAGCTGGAAGAACTGGTTGATCTCAACAGATTGTCTGAAGTGATTACTTGAAAGGAAGATCTCACTGGCTCGCAAGTGCTGGTGACGACGCGATCACGAAACCTGCTTCAAACGCGACCGTCAACATGGCCCGAAGTATCCATAGAAGGGATGAGGGTGGAACGTGTTAAAAAGGCGCAAGACGAAGAAAAGTGGATTTGTGATTTGCAATTTTACTTGCATGGTAACGTTTCACAATTGAGCGCAGGCGAGGTAAAGGATTGCGCGAAAATTGCCGACAACTATGATGTCGATGAACAAGGATTGTTGATCTACTGTGGAAATATGGCTAAAGGAAAATCCAGCGGTAACCAAGATGATCGAGATGATCGACATTCTTTGATCAATCTGGTTTTACCTGCGACCCTACATTCGGATGTCATCCACCATTATCATGTGAGTTTGGAAGGAGGACACCAGGGTATAGGGCGTACATATCAGCGGATGAGACGATTTTTCATTGGCGTGGTCTATTTCGCAGCGTGCAAAGATTCGTTGGGAAATGCGTAGATTGTGAGTAGGGAAGGGCCAACCTACGATCAAGGGTATGTCGCCTGGAAACATTGAAGCTACGTAACCATTTCAAGTGATAGCTATGGATCATATCCTTCATTTCAAGTGATAGCTATGTATCATATCCTTCGTTACCTCGTTCAACTGATGGGCACACAGAACTGCTGATCTGGACTGATCTGTTCACGGGTATGGTGATCGCGAAAGCTGGATCGTCTAGTAAAGCTCAGAAAGTCGCAGAAAATTACGAAGAATGTGTATTTCGACGATTTGGAGCTAGTATGAGGTGATTAAGCATGATCGAGAACCCGATTTTATGTCCGAAGTATTTAGTGCGTTGAACAAGATCGTGGGACAACGACAGAGTGCCACTATGGCATACCGTCCACAAGCGAACGGCAAGGCAAATAGAACGGAGCAAACGATCACCCGGGCAATCAATATGTATGTATCAGAGGTCGGTCAGAAGGATTGGAGCTCGTATGCAGAGCGACTAGTATTCGCGCTGAATTCGACCCCTGATCGTATTCGCGGAGAGACACCATTTTATTTGGCGTATGGGTGGGATCCACGATCATCGTTGGAATCAACATTGCAACTTGGTGGAATTCGGCGTAAAGACCGTGATGCTCGTCGGTGGAGATATAGGCTGCAAAAATACTGCCGTTACACCCGTGATCAAGTGAGCACTGTATTGCACCAAGCAATGGCTGATCGAGCTGAAAAGCATAATGAATAGGTGACACCGCACAAGATCGAATCTGGATCGAGGGTTTGGTTATACCTCGATCTGGTGAAAGCAGGGTTCGCGAAGAAACTGGCGCATATGTGTCATGGACCCTTCAGAGACGATGAGGTGTGCTGAAAGATTGATTACGGCTGGCACCGACTATCGCATATTCCCAGTGGTATACCTATCCAAGTTAAATTGGTCAAGGAATTTACAGATCGACCCACTACTGTGCTAGCAGCTAGGGTAGAAGATCGTTTTGATTTCGATAACGATTTGCTACCCGAAGACAGCTGGAAAAGGACCCTATATCCGGACGAATTTGAAGTTGATCGTGTCACCGATGTACGATCTGGTCGAAAGACTAGGTATGGTAAAACTTTACGCGAATATCAAGTCTACTGAAAGGGTTATGACGAGCCGTCATGGGTACACGAGGCAGATCTGAACTTTGATGCTCTGATCAAGGACTTCGAACGGAAGATGATCAACAGACATCGGTTTTGACGTAATGCAGGTGGACGAGGAGTCCAACTAACGCATGATCGACGAACTGACTACGAAATTATGATTGAAGAACCTTTGATTAGAGAAGATAGATGGACGAAACTCACGATTAATGGAGAAGTGACGATTAACTTGAAGTGGTAAATTTACGATGGATATTGCGTGATATGGTGATGACGAAACAACGGCATATGAGCCGATCAAAGATCGATTTATGTATATGCATGGAAAACGACTAAGCGACAATTGGGAATGGTATGATCAAGAATGTTTATTGATAGAATAAAAAGTGATCAGCCAGCTAGCCTGACCCATAGAACTTACGGCAAAGACGAGGTATATGATGGACAGGATGATCCTCAACAGAAAGACGATACTGGATCCGCCAAGGTTCGTAAGCGTCGACTTCGCCCTGCGCATCCTGCAGGATCCGAGGTGATGGATCTGTGGTGGAGCGGCTGATCAAAATTTTTGAGGCTTGATCAGGAGGTACCACGGCGCCCGGACTGCCGAATGACGAAGGGGGTCCTCCGGTTGTCCTTGACTGCTTGTGTTTCTGCTCACCTTGTGTACCCGACGGCTTAGGCGTGTGTCGCACTCCAGGTGGCGGGGATGGCACACTACAATTCCTTGTGGAAAGACTGAGTTGACTTGTGATGAGTCGACTAATGCGATCAGGCGATGATCAGGGGCAATCAAGCTTGAATCACGTGCGATCAGTCTTGATCAACAATGATCAGGATTGGGCAGGCACTAAGAGTCGTCGATCAGCTGTGATCAGACTTGATCAGGCTTGATCAAGTGCTAAAGGTCGCTGATCATCTAGTTGGCGCGAGCTGCGAACAGGTGATAGCAGGTTGCGGGTCGCAGATAGTCGAGCTTGGTGGTGATCGGTGGAGGAGTACTTGATCAGGCAGCGGAAATCTTCACGACCCGATCGCCGAGCCTCTTAAGCTTAGTCCGCTAATAGAACACCCAATATACTATGTATTCCAAGCTTAAGCCTAAGAGGAGGGTCGATCAGCGACGGGCTGATCGACAGTTTCCACTAAAATCCACCTTGAGTTCTCATGGGGCGCTTAGAGCAGCCGAACTTTAGGGGCCAAAAAACGTGGACCAATGGGGGAAGAGGTGAGAACGCTAGGCTCGATCACTTTCCCCAATACCAAATACCTTTACGAAAGAACCGCTGACACAGCGGATGGAGTTGAGGGTGAGTTCCCCAGACCTTTACGTCTGCCGGTGGGCCAAAAAGTGCACTACGTGCTCCTGCCCGGGACGTAAAGGGTGCGTATGCAAAAGAGAGGGAGGCTCGAACCCCTCCCCCTCGGTGATCTTATCGATCGGACGCAAAAGGAGAACTTTATTATCACTTATATCATAAAAACTACCAAAAACCTAATATCAGCCAATCAGAACTACCCATCCCTTTACGCCTCGTCGACCAGCCGACCTGATTTTTTGCTTACCGTTAGGTTACCGTTAGGTAACCGTATCAGTCGTCGCGTCATCACGTTAGTACCTGTACCTTACCGTCCCTTCTCACGACGCCCCGTCTATGTCCCGTCCATCCAACTATCGTACCAACTATCGTACCGACCAATATATCGACTATTGTACCGACTATGGTACTGAATATTGTACCAACTATGGTACCGCAAAAAATTGTAGTATGCTTTACCACAGATCTGATAGGTACCCTGTGTACCATGATCCACCATCAGCTGGAGCATATTTCAGGGGGCGATTCCGGGCGCAGTGTGAGATCGCCGGGTCGAAGAAATTGTCGAGATCGCACACCCCGCTGATCATGACCTTCAAGACGAACTCCACAACCTTCTTCCACAGTTCCCCGTCGCGACTTCTACGCTGACGTCGACCTTCGTAATATTCACGGAAGAAGGCGTCGCGCTCTCTTAGGACTTGATCTATGGGGAGGTAATGAGTTGACTCCCAGATCGCCAGCGCATGGTGGTCCAGGAACGTCTGGTACTTCGCTTCAAAGTCGGCAACCAGCCCTGAGCGGAAAGAGACGGGTGGCAGCATACACTTGAAGGATTCCCAGGGACGTCGCGAGTATAGCAACTCCAAATTCCGACTGGGTGATCAAGTGAGCGCACCACTGATCGGTCGAAGGGGAGCTCGTGGCAACTGGAAACAACCATCCCTCGGGGCGTGTCAAGTAGTCGAAGACCATTTGAACCGCGGTGTTGCCCAGATCTAAGTCTCCAAGTTGATGCGGAGTCCACGGCAAGATGTCTGCATCTACTACACCATCATGCACGAAGATCAACAACTTGTATGCAAGCGTGCGAGGAAAAAGGAATCCGGCAGAGTCTTGATCAGGCGAAGTTTCACTCGCGAGTCCGCTGATCATGGGGCTTGATAGAATTTGTATGCCAATCGACGCCGAAGAACCGCCTTGATCGTCATCTGGCTGGCCAGGACTAAGTGCGCGATCATCCTCAGACTTCTCCTCTGGAGTAGGAAGGACTTGACGTTGTCGCTTAAACCGAGATGTGGATTGCGAGCGTTGAACGCGTCTCTTGAGTGAAGGGGAGAGCACAATGGAAGAATCTTGTGGCGAATCACTCTGGGGGTCAGTAGATGAACTCGCAGCTTGATCGGAACCAGCACAAGCGGTGCCGGAAATCGGAGCGATCTGCATCTGTAGCGTCGTACCAGCCAACACGGATTGGACGTACGAGTGCTGCGAACGCAATCGCGCGACATCATCCTGGGCATGTCTCAACTCGTCACGCAGTGCGTCACCATCTGCTGACACGTGATTGAAGCGGCGCCGTGTAGTCGAAAGTTCAGTTTTCAATTTGGAATTCTTGGCACGCAGAAAATTCAGCTCGGCCTTGCTGGCCGATGCCTCATCGACACGATCACGTAGCTCGTCAACCTTGGATAGTGCAGCGACTTGTTCCTTCATTCTCAAAAGATTGGTTTCATTTTCCTCCCGGATGCGATCACGTTGCTTCTTGAGTTTCTCAGCCTTGTAGTTGAGCCTGATCGCCTTCTCGATCAGGCGCTTGTTCTTGGCGGCGGCTTGATCGTATTTTTTTTAGCACGTCCAAGCGGTGTCGGAGTTGATCAATCATCACTCGATCTGGGATCGCCTCAAGGCGTGAGATTTCTTGTGTATGATTAGCGAGGGTATCCTCCTGGACCGACAGCAGATAACGGTCGCGATCGCGACCACCTTCCAGGTCACGGATTTGGGCGCGTTGGTCAGCTATGGTAGCCTCATCAGCCTTTAGTTCGAACTTGAGATTGTTGCCCTTCGCACGGACATAATCGCGCAGGGGCGCAAGCTGCTCATGGAACCGCTTGATATCATCATCGTGATCAGCAACTTGACGGACAGCACGAGCGAGTATCTTCCGAAGCATCGGGACGGTGTCCTCGAGCACCGAGAGCGAGTTAGTCAACACGACGACTTCCTCCTCTTGCGTGCGAAGCGTCTCCTGTCGTGCATACGCTTGATTAATTACCTCGATTATAGCGTCTGCTGTCGGCCGATCTAGGGATGAGGCGCCATTCGTGATTGCTTTCATGATTGATGTGTCGAAGGAAATATGGAAATTGTAACGGGGTTACATTCGAGTTACATTTAGTGTTGGTGTACATGAGTACACCACGGTTGAGGTCAGTATTGACCGGTTTGAAAGGTTCTGAACCTTTGGTTATTGTAGCCAATCAGGGCAGGGGCCCTTGTGTGGTGGTGTGTCAGTCATCCACGTGTCAGTACACAGGTGTGTACACTACATTTTAGCTAGGTACGAATTAGGAATATTCTACTTAGTATTACATATAGTTTATATTAGTTTAAATTAATTTAGGCTAATTAGATATTAAATATATTCAGTTTAAATTTCACTCTATTTTGCGGACGTGCGACCTCGACCGGTCGCGCGCGCAGTGAGTGTCGTAGGTAAGAGGGAGCTCTCCCTTTACTTACATCCCGTAAAGGGAATACAGCCGTTAAGGCTAAGTCGTAAACTAACCCGGGAATCTTGGCCCCGAGTAGGAGAACTCTCCTACTAAGCCCTTTACAAGGGCGTATCGGCTAAGTAGCGGTAGCTACCGCTTTAAAGAAGAGCCTTCCTCTGTGCGCTAGCCGCACCGTGCGTATACGCACCGGCTACAGAAATGATTGATTATGAGGACCTGATAGATGATGCCACGGTTGATGAGTGGTAACAGACTGATCGATTGCGACTTGATCGATGGGAGAAAGGGCTGATTGATGGGTGACTGATCAACGACGTCACAATTGATGGGTGCTGACTACATGATCAACGATGGCATGATCAATGAGTGCAACGGTATGATCGGCGATGGCATGATTGATGGGTATAACGCACGATCGACCCCCGCCCCAACCGCTGTCCGGCTAGGACGAGGTTCAGGGGCGGCTGTGGTGAAGTGTACTGTATATTTTGGGTACAACTGCGGCGAACATGGACGGGTCATCAGATTAGAAGCAGCACTAGGTACGGGTACCTAACGGCAAGCGATGGACGACTAAGAAATCAGGTCGACTTGTCGACGGAGAACATTGGAATGGGTAGTTCTGATTGGTAGATATTAGGTAATTGGTAGATTTTAGGATAGAAGCATTAAAAAGTTCTCCTTTTGCGTGCGATCGATAAGATCACCTACAGGGACGGCACTTAGCGCCTCCCTTCGTTTTTTTCGCACCTCCACGTCCCGGGCGGGATCACCTAGTGCATTTTCGCCCACCGGCTGACGTAGAGTTCTTGGGAACTCAGCTTCAACTCCGCCCGCTGTGTCAGCGGCTCTTCTTCGGTAAATGTTTTTGTTTTGGAAAAGTAATCGAGCAGTGCGCTCTCACCTCTTCCTCCATTGGTTCACGTCTGGACCCTAGTAGTTCGGCTGCTCTAAGTGCCTTACAGGAACTCTAGGTGGATTTTTGTGGAATCCGTCGATCTGCACACAGAAAGTGCAGGTCGACCCCCCTCCTCTTAGGTCTAAGCTAGGAATACATAGTATATTGGGTGTTCCATTAGCGGAATAGTCTTAAGAGGCTCGGCAATCAGGTGGTGAAGACTTCCGTCACCTTATCAAGTACCCCCTTCGCTGATCATCCCCTGATCATCGATCTGCGACCTGTGACCATCAACCCGCAATCGCGCCAATTCGTGAGGAATCAACTAGATCGATCAGCAATCTGTGATTATTGATTATTGGTCTTGATCACCCCTTGATCAGCGATTATCGACCATTGATCTTGATCACCCCTGATCATCGATCATCGACCTTGATCATCCCCTGATCATCGACCGGCGGTCTTGATCATCGCCTTTTCACACCTGATCAAGCCTGATCACACCTGATCACACCTGATCAGCACATCGGTCGATTCCCTACGAATTCATCTCAATCTTGCATCTGAACCTCGCGGATCTACGTCCCAGTCACCTGAAGAGCGACCCACGCCCAAGCCGTTGGGTACACAAGGTGAGCAAGAACACAAGTCAGTCACAGGACAACCGGAGGGCCCCCTTCGTTAGTCGGCAGTTTGGTAACGCCTGATCGAACTTCACAAATTCTGATCAGCCGCTCAACCACAGAAGCATTGAAGGAGCAAGAACCATTAAAAAATGGTGTCAGCAACGGTGAACCGACGATCAAGGATTTTCAATCGTCGACTGGCAGCATGCTATGGATTGCCCGCTGTACGAGGCCGTATATTGCCTATGCAGTGCATAAGGCCACGCGCAGGGCGCATGTGCCAACGAATTTCGAATGGATGACGGCGAAAAGAATTTTGCGTTTTTTGAAGGCGACATAAGGAATAAAGTTACGCATGGAAATTGATACTAAATAGAAAGGACAAGGCCGAAGTGAAGTCGTGATTTCTGGATACTGCGATGCGGATTTTGGCGTTTCGAAGGATGACCAAAAGTCTATAAGCGGCGGGATTGTGATGATGGAATGGAACGTTGTGCGTTGGATATGCAAGAGACAGTCGTGCGTTTGTTGAAGTGCAAGTAAAATTTATGGACCAGTTTGTACCAGTGTACCAGTTTTCAAGGCAGATCGATCGGGTTGGCTGAAAGGACGGAGTATTTTGGGCCAAATGTGTGCTTGGCGTGATTTGTACGCGGAAGGCACACGGTTCACATATAGTTTACATATTGGATTTTTATTGGATATTAAATATAGTGTTCGTATTACATCGGTTTGCGTAAGTCGCCAGTGGCTCAGATCTGAGTCATTGGGAGCAGAGGGTTAACAGGGTCCCCTCACGCTTATAAGCCCGGCTGAGACAGAGATCCCCACGACAGGGGGCACTCGTTACGTTCACTCACCCCTAAAGTTCGACCCCGCTCAAGGGAGGCGGGACATTTTTTGGCTGGGTTACTAATCGCAATCTGCGGTCAAGTGCAGAAACATTTATTGGCTGGATTACTCATTGCTCTGCAATAAAGTTCAAGGATTTACTATTGGCTGGATTACTCACTGCCTCGGGCGGTCAAGTGACAGATTTAACCGCATTTGGAGTGAATATTTCCGCTTCGTTTGCCGATCGGCTATTTGGCACTATCTTTCTTTGGAATTTTGGACCAGTACCCCATAAGTAGTACATCCATATCGATATTCTCTAAAGTCTCCACTAAGCAACGGTCCACCGAGTGTGTAGCCACCCATACCAATGAGTACACAAGGTGAGACGCGAGATGAATCAGACTCGGCGTCCTGCAGTGCCGATCGATCACCTGATCGGCACCCAAGCGATGGTCCGCGGAGTACCCCCTCCGTTAATTGGTCGGCTTGGCACGATGGTGGTTCAGTTCTGGACACTTCGGTGTTCGATTTTGAACTGGACTCCAACACAGATTGCCATTATCTTTTTGGTTCGATAAGGTTCAATATGCTGCATACATTTTTAGTCGAAGCCCAAGTAATTCAAATTCTCGTCGGAAATCGCCGTTAGAACGTCTGATAAGGAAAAATCCAAATCTTGGCGAGATTGTTGCTTTTGGTTCCATCTGTACTGTGAACTGGAACCCTGGAAAAGGATTCACTCGCACATCGTGCTCAAGTTACACTTACCATTGGCAAGAGTGACGAAGTCAAGGGTTTCAAAGTTTATCTAAAGCCTGAACGCAATTTTTTTGCTACCCAAAACGTCAAAAACATTGAAACCCTTGACCTGGAGTAAAACAAGCAAGTTCAACACAGTATGACAGAAGATCGTCAATATGGGGTGGGTACGACTACTGCTCAAGACACGAAGAAGACGCAACCCAAGAAAAAGAAGAATTGGCAACGCGAGCGGCGCGTAACACGAAGTGTTTGCGAAGAAAAAAATTAAGAGTCATCAAATATTGACGAAGATACGGCCGAAAGTTCAAGTCAAATTAATGATGTGAGTTTTGTTAACCTTATAGCCGAGATGGACCCCAAGAATTTTCGCAGGCAGTGAAGTGTTCAAACATGGACAAGTGTATTGTGGCGATTTAGAGGAACTTAAGGATCTCGAAAGGAATAAAGGCTGGAACATCGTCAAAACGCCTCAAGATTGTCACCCTCTTCATACCAAGTGTTTTTTTTAAGATCAATCTTGACCAAGACGGTAAAATCGAAAGATTTAGGGAAAGAATCGTTGCATGTGGCAATGAGCAACGCTTTGGTATCGATTATACCTTAACGTTTGCATCCGTGATTAACATTAACACCGTCAAGCTGGTCCTAGCTCTAGCGGTCAAGTGTAAGGTGCCTGCACGGCACGGGAATATTCCAAATGCTTATGTTAAGGCTGAGGTAAATGAACACGATATTTTCTTGTTCACCCCCAAGGAATGGAATTAAAAACAGTTAAAGGAACTGAAAATTGTCTAGTTGAAAATGTACTCAAGTTGAGGAAGACTCTTTACGGCCTAAACAGGCATGGCGACTATGAAATTATTTGATCCATGGAAACTTTTTGGATTTAAATTTTTTCGCAGTGCATTACGGATATGTGTTTGTACGAGAAGCAAATTAATGCTGAAACAATTATTGTAACGGGGTTACATTTAGTTACGTTGGTGTATGTAAATACACAACGGTTAAGTTCAAGCAATGGCTGGTCCGAAAGGTTCGGACCTATTGGCTGTTTTAGCCAATCAGGGCGGGAGCCCTTGGTGAAGGCGTGGCAGCCTGACACGTGTTGGTAAACAGGTGGTGTACATTACATTTTCGGCTAGGTAAAATTTAAATAAGCTCTACTTAGTATTACATAGGGTTATATTAGTTTATTAATTTAACTAATTATATATTAAATAAATCAGTTTCCAATTACACTAGATCCAGCAAGGCGTCCGACCGGGAACGGTCGGGAGTGCTGTGAGTGTCGTAGCGGGGTAGTACCTCCCCTAGCTACTCCCTACTAACGGAAGCCTAAGGCTAAAGCGTTAGAGTACGCTAACGGGAAACTGGTGGGGGGGAATCTTGGCCCCGAGTGAGAGAGTAATCTCACGCTAATCCCTTTCATTAGGGCGTATCGGCTAAGTAGCGACGTATCGCCGCTTAAGGAAAGTCTTCCTCTGTGCTCTAGCCGCACCGTGCGTGTACGCACAGTCTACATCTGGTAGTGATAGCACTTGTAGTCAATCCAACACCTATGTTGGTAGGCTACGGCATCCTCTGCAAAGGATGAATCAGGACGATTGGGAAAGGTTAACCCTCGTCCAACAGGAAGCCTTTAACAGGCTGTTATCCTTACCGGGTGACGAAGGCGTGCAGCTCCTAGTGGAGCAGGGCTTTGAGGCCGTAAAGGAGAGGGTCAATGCCCTCATCGCGCATGAGGCGAGTTTTGGTGGAAGTCGTTCCACGGGGGTGCGCCCTCCGTTATCCTTTAAGGTGACGGAATTCACCGGTGAAAAAGGTGATAACCTTTATGTGTGGTTACGAGAGGTCGAAACGGCCTTCACCACAGCGAATGTGATCGCTGATTACCTGCAAGTAGGACTTGCACTGACCCATCTTACGGGCAAATCCCGTACATGGGCGTTTACGTGTCCGGATGCGGTCACGGACGTGTTCCCAAACCTGGGAAGTCCTAAGAAAAATCTTATGGATATGTACGCCACGCCTGATCTGGTTTTCCAGAATCAGCTTGCGTTCTTGAGGTGCCATCAGGGCACTAGGGACTTGAAGACATACGTCCAAGAACTGAGAACCTGTTGGCAGGGATGTACGCAAAAGCCTATTCGGACGATGTGTCCATTCCCGTGTTCATGGAAGGCCATAAAGAAGGGCCAGCACAATTGAAGCTCTTCCGATGCCGACCCCAATCCCTGGAGGAGGCGTTTAAGATGGCTTTTAACGCCGAAAGGAACTTTCGTTCCTCAAAGGTGGGTCCTGAACCCATGGACCTTAGTCAGGTCGAAGCGGAGGAGAAACCTTACGCTAAGAGTCACTCTGACTCCTTCTCGCAGAGCTTCGAAGAGTAGATTCGTGCAATGTTGCAGCGGCGTGGGTCGCTAAGGTGCTTGATGCTTCCTGTGTGGAAGTGCGGATCATCTGCGGAACAGATGTCCGCGAAACCCTCAGCGAGACACTCGCTATAAGGGGCCGAGGGAGGGTAAAAGACCCTCTCCCAAGCCGTCGGGAAACGACAGCTCCCAGTAGGTGCGGGGAGCCCTACTGGGAGATCCCTCAGTGCTGTTAATCCCCAGGGTAGGGGACGACAACACAAATCCCCGAGGGAAACGGTGCTTTCTATTACCGAGTTGGTGTACCAGCCAGGTTTGCTGGTCGTCCTTGCGGACGTGAAAGGCTTTGATAAGCCTTGAAGAGTATTGATAGACTCTGGGGCGTCTGACAATTATGTCAGACGAGCTTCTGTTTTGAAGAGTCGGCTGTATGCCGAGGCCCTAGAGGCACGTTCTCGTGACGTTGTCATGGTCCGTCTTGCGACGGGCGTAAAGGTTTCTGTATCCAAGGTCTCGATTGACCTTAAGCTGAAGTTTGCAGACTTCGACAGCTTAGAACGTTGCCTAGTCCTGGATCTGGACTCGAGGTATGACCTCCTTCTGGGCATGAAGTGGCTGGAACGCCACGATCCATGGATAGACTGGAAGGATAAGTCCATTGGCTCAACGCACCCGCGATCGGGTGAAGCATTGGCGAGTCACGAACCCACCTTAGCTCGATCGCAAAAGTGATTCTGGCGCGAGATACCAGAGATTGGGATATCTGAGATGATCAGTACTAATGAGGTCAAGGAAGGGTTCCTTGACGAGGGGGGTTCGGCGGTTAATACCCACGCCGTTATAGGCGAGACTGGTGAGTTGCCAGTGGTAGAGGTGGATTCCTCTGAGGATAAGCGCGAGGCACTTCCTAGAAAAGAGACACAAGGTTTGTCGCCTCTGCAGGTCAAGGTTCCCGACCACGCCGTGTTAGGCGAGAAAGTTGCGTCTCCAGTGGTACGGGTAGAGACCCCTGTGGTTAAGCGTGAGGCGCTTCCAAGCGAAGAGACCCGTAGTTCGTCTCTTTCGCACGTCGTAAATGGTTCCGACCACGCCGTTGTAGGTGAGAACGGCGAGTCACCGGTGGTAGAGGTAGAGACCTCTGTGGATAGGCGCGAGGCGCTTCCAATAGATGGGGCAATTGACTCCCCCCATCTGGGTCCCGGGACGAGTCTCGAGGCCAGTAGTCAGCAGTCCTATAGGATGCTGAATAGTGTGACAGGTGTTGTCACAGAAGGCGTAAGCCTTGAACGGTTGCCTGGGGAACGCGAACTGTTGTCGTTGGAGGAGATGTCCTTCAACGAGTTTGGAACTGCTTTGAAAGCAGGTGAAATCGACGAGGTTGTCGTATTACGTCCGGAAGAGGAGTCGAACTCCTCATCCACGATGGACGAGTCAGTTTTGGTGCAAACCAAACAGGCATTGAATGCCCAAAGCGGTCTCAAGATCCTTGCGGATCCTGAGGACCCTTACCATTCCTTGTTAAAGGAATTCAGAGATTTCATTAGTGACAGCCCGCAGATGGGGTTACACCGGATCGGGGAGTCCGACATGAGATTGACTTGGTTCCTGGAACCAAATAATGCGTCACTAGACAGTGGCCTCCCCCAAGGAGCAATGCGACGTCATTGACGCATTCTTCAAAAGGGAAGAAGAGACAGGGATGGTACGGGAGAGCAAGTCTCCCCACTCAACCTCCACTTTTTGTGTTCGTAAACCGAACGTAAAGTGGCGCATTGTGCATGCGTACAATAAGCGGAATGCAGATACTGTGCCAATGCAAACTCCGATTCCTCGGAAGGATGTCCTCCAGAATAATATGGCAGGCTTTACTGTTTACAGAGCCTTAGATCTGGTGGACGGATATTATCAGGTGCTTATGCGAGCATACGATATTCCGCTTACAGCGGTCAGCACGCCTAGCGGCATGCTGTGGGAGTGGCTTGTTATGCCACAAGGGCTTTCAAATGCACCAGCGACTTTCAATCGCTTGATGACTCAACTCTTCCGCCCTCATAGAAAGTACGCTCAGACGTACTTCGACGATATATTCGTTCATATTCGTGCGGAAGGCGACTCGTCTGATGTTCAGACGCATCTGATACACCTTCGAGCGGTGCTCGAATCTATGCGAGAGCATAAGTTATATGCGAACGCATCCAAATGTATATTTGGTGCTGAAGAGATTCCTTTCCTCGGATGCTTCATCGGTAAGGATGGAGTGCGGGCGGATCCCGCGAAGGTGAAAGCCATTGTGGAGTGGCCTTCGCCTGTAAATCTTAGAGATTTACGGAAGTGGCTTGGATTATCCAACTATCTCCACAAGTACAGCGAGAATTACGCTGAAATGGCGAAGCCATTAACCGACCTTCTTAAGAAGGATGTTGATTGGTGTTGGGAAACCAAACACCAAAACGCTTTTGAAGCGGTAAAGGGGAGCTTGTTAAAAGCTCCCGTTCTTGCTCTCCCAGATTCAGGGAAACCATTTAGTGTCGTCTGCGACGCTCCGATTTCGCAATCGGATGTGATTTGTAACAAGCAGACGATGCAGGAAGGGAACGCGTAATTGCGTTTGAGTCGAGGCAGTTTAAAGCTGCGGAACGGAATCATCCCGTTCATGACAAGAAGCTACTTGCAATGAAGTATGCTATTGTCAAATTTAGGGTTCACCTACTCGGCTCAAAGCCGTTCGTGGTTTATACTGACCACGCGTCCTTACGGACAGCGCCAAAGTCGCCTCATCTCTCGCACGGATGGCCCGTTGGCTCTCCTTCTTTGCGGAGTACAACTTTGAGGTCAAGTATAAACCTGGCAAGCAGAACGTGCTTGCAGACGCGTTGTTGCGTCGTCCCGATTACGAGCTCGCTCACGCGACATTCTTCACCACATCTGTGGTGGATCTCATACGCCAGGCGTATGAGAAAGACCCACAGTGTACGGCGATTATCAGCGCGTTGGGTAACAAGGGTCTTGGCTTGTCTGAGCCTACCCTGTCAAGTCGAGCTAGAGATCAGTTACACCGTTACAGGTACTGTGACGGTCTGCTATTTTATAGCACGAGCGCGGAGGACACTCCGCGGGTGGTAGTTCCTCATGATGGGGAACTGAAGTATAGAGTCCTCTTTGAGGCACATGACGCCCCTACCGGGGGTCATTTAGGTCGGGATAAGACCTACAGCGCTTTAAGCGCTTTGTATTGGCGGCCCAACATGTATAAGTGGGTCTGTGCGTATATACGCACCTGTGAGACGTGTCGGAGGGTTAAACACTCTGCAAGGTCAGCTGCGCCTTTGGCGAGCTTTTCCGTTCCAACGGAGTGTTGGAAATCCATTAGTATGGATTTTATCTTCGGTTTTCCGAAGGATAAGGCCGGGAACACCGGCATATTGGTCTTTGTAGACCGATTGAGCAAGATGGCTCACCTGGCGGGAGTGCCAGAGTCCATTGATGGACAAGGAACAGCAAAAGGGTTCCTAGACCGTGTCTTTCGACAGCATGGTCTACCCGATTCCGTTGTGTCGGATCGGGATCCCCGTTTTACGGGACAATTCTGGGGAGCGTTGTTTAAGGTGCTAGGCACAAAGCTCCTCATGTCCACTGCGGATCATCCCCAGACGGACGGACAAACGGAACGCGTTAATCGCGTCGTAGAGTACATTCTCCGGAGTTTATGTCCGGATTCTCCAAAGAGTTGGAGTGAGATGCTTCCTATGGCCTAATTTGCCATAAACAATTCGCTTCATGCATCTACGGGGTTTACCCGTTTTACGTGAACGGATTAGTGAATCCGAGGGTTCCGTTGACGCCACGTGTATGTGGCCCAGGGCTTTAGTGGGGGATTACCCGATGTCATCCCTGTATCTGTGCGAAAGCACATCGATAAGTTCTTATTGACGCGCCTTAGTGTCTCACGACACGTTTGCGACGTCATGGCGGAAATCCAAGACAAGCAAAAGTAACAGTACGACGGAAAGGGTCGGCGTAACAAAAAGGCGTATAAAGTAGGAGAAAGTGCTTTATTAAACGCTAAAAATATTCCTACACATGCAGTTTCTAACGTGTTACGGAATAAACTGCGCCCCAGGTTTGTGGGACCTTTCAAAGTGCTAGCCCGAAAGGACTTGGCGTATACCTTGTACATCCCGAAGGCGATGCGTACGCATGCAACCTTCTATGTGGGTATGCTTAAGCCATACCAGGACCCGGAGGCGGGTCCCCTCTTGGAGGAGGCTGCGAAGGCGGATAGCCGTAAGGCGCGGCAGGGCGGAGTAACATCTCCGACAGGGTCAAAATACGACCACGAAGCTCCGCAACGGAAGCTTCGAATTTTCCCTCAAGACGTCGAAAGCCGTCAAGGGCAGACTCGAGAGTCAATCCGCTTCTCGACGTGGTCAATTGCGCCCATGACATCGTGTATTCCATACTGGAGTTCCAGGATGCGACGGCTTTGTCGATAACAGCGCTCATGAAACTCACGTCGCAATTGCGCGACCTCCTCCTCCAGTCCTAGATGTGGAGGGTATTGTGGTGGAGTCAAGTTCGGAATCGAAAACATTAGCATCGATAACCTGACTACCACCATCGCGCCCAGCTTTCCAACTTTCGGAGGGGGTACTCCGCGGACCACCACTCGAGATCTGGTCCGATCGTCCGCTGCAAGCAGACGACCGTTCGTCATCAGAACCCACTTGGTCCGATTGTTTAGTGTCCATCTAACCTTGTGTACCCGATGGAATGGGCTAATTACACACTCGGTGGATCGGGATCGCAGATTGGATCGAAGTGGTCTTGAATATAGAAGACCGATCTGGGTAGGTATCTCTGGGGCGGAACTCTTCAGACACAAACAGACCAAAAACACTTCCAAGAGATAACTTCCAATAGGTCGATCGTCCAAACGATCAAGACCTGACCAATACGAAATAATATAGGGTAGATCGACCGTTCCGGTCTAGCCCCTGACCAATACGAAATAAGACCAAAACCGGTCTAGTTTCCAACCAATATTAAAACAAGCCAATATGTCCGCGTAAAGACCCAATATGCTCGTGAAACTCCATAAACGATATCTCCACGCCAAGACCAATCCAGTGAATAGCACGTTCCAAACGTACTTGAGTTGAGGTGTTGAGATCGCCAAATCGTACTCCCGTCGAGGGACTTCCGGTGGGCCAAAGTGAGCGTGCGGCGCGTCCAGACCGGGTATAATGGGCGAGAGGGGATAATTCGACCCTCTGCCCCCAAACACTCCGCGGCGGGCGGAGGCGACTAGTGTACGAAAAGAGAAGAACGGCGACCCCTAGCTGTGGTGTGAACCCAGACCAGAAGAGGTTTTAGCTACTTTTCCGAAAGCTAAAAAAATTCCTTACTTAAAGGTATAACCTCTGTCCTAAAAGGTAAAACCACAACTAAAATACTACTACCCTATAATCCCTAAATGTACCCCCACAAAAATATGTAAAATACCCAAAGTCGGGTGACTCACCAAAACTTGCGTTCTTGACACTTCTTGAGTCTGATAGGCTGAAAAGCCCCCCTTGTTTAAACCAATCCGAAATTAGACCAAATGCCTTCACGAAACTTGACCAGAAGTGTGCCAAATTTTGGGCACGCTTCTCCACAGCCGCCCCTGAGTCAGACCGTGTCGCACAACGATAACGGTCTGACCTCGTCCATCAAATTTAGTTGAACCTTGGTCATTCAGACTTTTCCGACATGGAGCAACCATCTTCTTCATCCGTTCCAGGTACTTGCACTGCTGGACTTGACCTTCTTGTATTTCCTTAACGACCGTTCTTGTAGGCACCTCGCATACCACGTCATCGCATGTCACTTTGCCTGTCCGGTCGGTCCGGTCTGGCAGCCCCCATCGTTCTACTGCACCTCAGACATCGGCAGGGCATCAGACCGGGACCGACGCGCAGTTGCAAGACGCATTTGAAGATATCGCACGTCTCCAGGAGCAGATTGCCCAACAGGCGACACAACGTAAGCATGCATGTCCGGTCTTCACCTTGGACCTGTTCTAACCTTCGTTTGTCTTCAGCCCGTATACCTCCTGGCATCAGCAAGGCGATCAATACCCTGCTTGCCGCCTATCGGCAGTCGAACACGCATGACCTCCAGCTGCGCCAGATCTTGACCGGACTAATCAACGCGCGCAATAGGTTGACCCGCTTGGAGGCTCATCAGCTTCATCTCCGGGAGCAGCTTGTGCTGGTCCAACAGTAGAAAGCAGAAGACCTGCTTGACCAGACCACGTTGAGAATTCAAAGCGACGACCTCGAGAGGCGTCTCACTGAGCTCCGAGTTTCGATTCAAGACCAGACCGAGGAGGTCCCGTCTTGTGAACGCAAGTCGAACGATTGGACGCAGGCAGCGAACGGTCGTCGGGCAGTATTAAAAGAATGTCATCAGCGCTTGGTTGACCTGTTGCGTCCTCGTCGGCATCCGGTTGCTGCCTCCAGCGTATACCGGTCTGCGTCGGCCGCCTTGGTGTACCTACACCGGGACCAAGACCAAGGCCGTTCATTGGCCGAAATTCCCCAGCCCGAAATTGCACACAAATCAAAGAAGCGCGCGGACGCGCCGGGTAGCTCGAGGGCGCGGGGCATAGCGCGCGACCCCGAACTCGAAGGGAAGCGTGCGGTGCCCCATAAGCGAGCCAAGACGCAGGCGCTTCTCGTGAACCCAAGATTGGACGTGAGTGATGCCTGCAACCCTGCCAAAACTCAAGCGCGCTCGCGCCCTTGTGCTGATCATGCCAAGTATTCAGAGGTCTCGTCCTGGGATGACTCCGGCGAAGACTCCGGTGATTCGGAGTTTGCTGTCCCCATCCCAACCAGTCGCGAACAAGTCCACATGAAAGTTTTGTTCAAGTTGCTTCGACTTCGGAGCAGACCAAGAAGACCGGCCAGCATGGTGGTGTTCCACCACCTCATGCGTCGACAAAGGCAACACCTACGGTCTTGCCTGGGACGTCCAAGCTCCACAAAGATGCTTTGCAGGCCAACCTAGCAATTGACAGTTCTTCCCTTCCGCCACGAACGCGCGAGGATACTTTGCCGTGGTCGCCGGGGCAGATCGGTTGTTTACGCCGGTCCAACCTGACCAAGCAGCTCCTGTCCCGGTCTTTCTCTCGTCCAGACCATTGGCTTTTCCCGCCGGCGAAGAAAGTTCCTGCCGCGTCTGAATGGCGGCCGGACTTGATCACGTCGACACAGATCTCCAGATTGTACGCTGACGAGCCCTGGTAGATTTTCGAGCATCCCAAGCTGGGGTTCATCTTCCACTCGACTCCGTGGGTCAGTGCTTTCATGGGTCGGGTGAAATATTTTAACAAGACTCACACTCAAGCCATCTGGGAGGCATCCCACTATCTGGTGCTTCCCCCGGAACGAGTTCGGCAAGACCCTGGCTTGGCGACCATCCAGAACAAGCGCAAGCGGCGTCGGATCAGAGCGGGTGAGGCCTGGCAGTCCCTGTGCCAATATGTCTGGACGGGATGCTGGCCCACGAGTGCGACGTCGATGTGTTCTTATATCCAGTTGTACTTCATATGCCGCGGCGTCGCGTCGAGAGGACCCGGCTGCTGGCTGACGGTGGCACATGGTACCCCGGTCTTGGGTGCACTACACCGGTCTTGGACCTCAAGGATGCTTGGTCCAACTAGACCAACAAGAACCTTGGCGTAACCAGTACCAGGACCAACTTGAAAAGCATCCGTCGTTGACCGTCGGCCGTCTGTGGGGTGATGGCGAGTGAGGTCGTAAGTAGTCCACCAGATAACACTTAATATATATCATCGTTTTTTTCACATGTTCGGTCATCAAATCACTTGAGCTAATTCCACCACTTTCTCCAGAGTTGCACTAGACACGTTATCACCAACAGTTCCACTTACATCGCGAAAAAACAATCCACGTTCGTCACCCCACTATTCCAATTCGTCACATATTCACAATACACAATACACAATACACAATACACAAGACACAAGACCTTCCACCTCTTCACGTCGGTCGGGAAGACCGATGCTACTGCATGTCTTGGTCTTGGTCTTCATGGGTCTGATTCGCTGCGAAACGGTTACTACTGACTCGGTCCCGTTCGAATTCTCGTAGTATTTCTCCACGGACTTATCGATCCAAGTTGTTTCATCATGGTCCTTCCATCTGACCAGATATTCTCGGTGGGTCCCGCCGAACCTGGTCTTCTTGACCGATCGGACATCTAAGACATTTTCCACTTCAAATTCGTCCTTTTCCAGCGGTCGTTCCCAACGGTCCTCCGGCAGTAATGCTTCATCGAAATAAAACCGTTCTGCCTCGTCTACTAGACAGGGCATTTTGGGACGATCAGGAAATTCTCGGACCAGTTTTAACTTGGACACATGTACGATCGGGAAGACCTTGTAGTCTGTGCCGGTTGTTACTAGACGGGCAGCGTGTTCAACAATCATCTCGGCAACACGGAAAGGACCGTGCCACATGTGAGCCAGCTTCTTCGCATAGCCCTCCTCCACTCGGTCTAGGTACAACCATACCCTCGCCCCTGGTTCTATACCGTGGGGTTGGACCTGGTCGTTGTTCCGGTCTGCCCGGTCTTGTGTAGCTTGACGTAACTTTTCGTTGACAATTTCTGTTGCATGCTGGTAATGTTTCTGGAACTGCATGCGCCAACGTCGAGAATTACGATCGCGGGTCCGAGTGCAGCCAATAGGTATCGAGGCTTCAAGAGTGGACCGGGGGTCCCATCCATACGCAAGATAAAAAGGCGTTTCTCCTCGGACCCGATCGGTCGACGAGTTGAGTGCAGACACCAGCCTTTCTGCGTATTCGTCCCAATCGCGCTGGTCTGGATCGGCAACGTACATCTTGATTGCTCTTGTAATAGTTTGTACCATACGTTCTGCCGATCCATTCGCTTGCGGACGATATGCCATCGTCGCGCTCTGTTTCTGGCCCAGCATATTGTTAAACGACCGGAACACCTCGGCCATGAAACCGGGTTCTCGGTCGTGTCTGATGACCTCGCTGGCGCCGAACCTTCGGAACACGCATTCTTCATAACTTTTGGCGATCGGATCGGCAGACCGGGACGCACTTGCCTTCGCAATAACTAGACCGGTGAACAGGTCTACCCAGATCAACAACTCAGTATTTCCATATGTCGATTTAGGCATCGACGGTATATGGTCCATCGCTATGACCTGGAAAGGGTAGGTATCTTCGATATTTCCGGGCGATCGCCCCTTGATTACCGGTCTACCCTTTCCGGTCTCGCAATCCGTACAACAACCCACATATTTCTGTACACTTCGGAAAAGACCTCTCCAGTGAAAGTGGAACCTAATCTTGTGATACGTTCTGCCTATGCCCTGATGTCCCCCTTCTAGACTCACATGGTAGTGATGGAGGACATCCGGATGCAGCAACTCAGGTATCACCAATTTCGCCAATCGGTCCCGATCTGCACTGTCTTGGTTGGCATCGCGACAGTAATATAGTAAACCATCCTCATCCACTTCGTAACTGTCTGCGATCTTGGCACATTCTTTCGCTTGACCATTCGTCAACTTAGACAATTCACCGCGCAGGTATGTCTTCAAATTCACAATCCATTCTTCTTCGTCCTGCGCCTTGAGGATCCGTTATGCCCTTAGTCGTTGCACAACAGATTCACTCAACCGTTCCTTTGGGAACGGTTGGTGGGGCTTCCGAGCTTTCGGTCTAGTCGTAACCATCACATGCACCTGGTCCGGAGCGTTCTTGGGTCCGATCACCTCGGGGAGCCTGTTTATATTCATCAATTCATCAAGAACGGCCTCCTCGGTGATCGTAGCCCCGGTATGGTCTTGCATGGCCTTGGTCGCGAGGTAGTCGACACTTCTGTTCTAGTCCCGTTTCACGTGCAACAGCTCGTGGTTGGGACGGTATTTCAATGCCTTCATTACCCGATCATTTAGCTTCCTTAGTCGTGGGGCCTTGCAGTCGATCTCTACGGTGACCTGCCTGATCACTAGGTTTGAGTCACAACATATGATGACTCGCCCCTTCTCTTGCGACGACAGCAGGTCCAGACATAGAAGTAGACCTCGGTACTCCGCCTCGTTAACAGTAATATCCGGCGCGAAATCGGCGGCTGCAACTATAGCCCATTGTGGCAACTTCCCCAATATGGCACTATAGGCGCCGACCTTCTTCTTCACGCTTGCCGATCCGTCAAAACTTAAGACCAAGAGCTCTTAGTCATGGTCGACGGTCGGTGGCGGTCTCGAAACTGACTGCCGAGGTTGATTCCTCGGGGCAATCGCTATCAATGCCTCGTCCACTTCAGACCGAGGGGTGATACTGGCAGTTAATGTGCCCAATATCTCTTCCTCTCCCCTGGTGCACTTAACGACCTCGAGGGTCCACTGCGACAAGACCGCCGACCATCTGCCTAGACGTCCTTCCATCCCATTGGCTGATAATAGCCAGGCCAAAGTAGACCGTCTTGACAGGACCTTTATAGGTAGGCCGACCAGCAGGTTGTAACACACATCCAGAATTCGTAGCAACGCCAGAACTTCTTTCTAGACAATTCCATAGTTCACTTCATTTGGTTTTAGCGTCCGGCTCGTAAACGTGACTGGATTATACACACCATCGTGGTCTTGCACTAAAGTGGCCGAGATAGCCCACTTACTGGCATATACGATAATGGTCGGCACTTTTTCGGGAGCGAAATGCTTGAGAATCGGTGCCGTCGCCATCTTAACCTTCAACATACCAAAGGCAAACTGTGCACGCTTCATATGATCTTCGGCCTCCAGTTGCGGACAAACTGCAGCAAGACCAGAGTCGGCGCCCTCCTGTAAAGTTGCCCGGTATTCTTCGCGCAACATATGATAGTCAACTTCCCGGAGCTCGTACAGCACAGCCGCGTAGTTAGCAAAGTCTTCAATGAATCGGCTATAATAATTCAAGCTTCCCAGGAAGGACTGCATTGCCTTCAGAGATCTGGGGAACGGGAGGTTACTCAGCGAATCCAGGTCATTGGGATTAGCCTCTAGACCATTGTTCGAGACCATATGGCCTAAATAGGCTACCTTGGACATACCCCAAAAGCTTTTCACGGCACTGATAGATAGGTTCCAGCGGTCGCATGTCTCCAACAATCGTTCAACCTTCTCGCAAAGATCGTTCCATGACGAGGCAGGTATCAGAATGTCGTCGATGTACGACCGCCTCCATAGAACGGACGGTCTTCTTTCCCGATCAGGTTCACCCTCTGTAAACACATCATAACTTTTGGCAGGGTCCCGATGGGTCTTGATTTTGAAGTGTCCGTACAGTGCGTTGTCTATCAACCTTTGATAGATCTGGGGTGCGTTCTTCAGACCGAACGGCATACGGTTCCACTCGAAAAGACCAAACGTTGTCAAAAATGCGGAAATCTCACGGGCTCGATCATTCATCGATACCACCCAAAATCCACTTGCCATGTCCAGCGAACAATACCACAAGGTCTTTTCCAGGTCTTCCAACAAATCATTAATCAGCGGCATCGGGTACACCATAAGTTTAGTTAACCGATTTACCAGCCGATAGTCGATGCACAACCTAATGTCGACGCCGTTCTTCTTGATAACAATTACGATCGGCGAGGCCCATGGCGAGGCCGACGGTCTAATAATCTTGGTAGCCAACAGTCCTTTGATAAGATCAAAAAGCTTTTCCCGGTACTGTGGCGCCACGCTTCGACATCGCTGAGCAATCGGCTTGGTATATCCAACGTCAATATCGCAAATCGCACCACGGGCTGCAGGTGGTAAGGCGTTGCCCTTTACGATCAGCAGATGTCTTTTCTTCCATATGATACTCTTCAACTGCTCGATTTGGTCTGGACTGTTAAGGTCTTGATCAACCACTTGTAACTTCGGGAGAGTCGGCAGACACTTCAGGGAGGACTGTCATTTGGCTTTCCAGCTCCTGAATGTACTGTTCCCCGCCTTCATGTATACAGACTTGTTCATCTTCTGGGGTGATATCACCTAGACCATCTGGACCGGCTGAACGCCCCTTGTCTTGATCGACGGGCTGTCCTTCACTGATATCGGTCTGATTAGGAATGCCATCATGGTCCGACCTAGCAACTTCATGTTCCCCTTCTTCCGTTTCTTGCTCCGCTGTCGCCTGGTCTTGTGCTGACACCACGTTGACTAGCCTCGGCTCGTCTACTTGATTGTCCACCGTTCCTGGTGACTGCGGCGCCTTTCTTCGGACCAACATCTTTTTCGGGGTGACATAACTTGGTCTTTCCACTAAAGGTGAGGTATCCTCTTCCACCGACCCATCATCGCTGATAATATCGGTGGTCGATTGGTACGCCAGGTTTTGCCACTCGACATACCGCCTCGACCCAATCGAGACAAACCCCATCTTCCTTGGTACCTTCCCTTCTGCTAACCACATGCCGACAATAGTGTTATTGTCTAGTGTCAGCGGCTTGTCACCGATATTGGTAACACGGACAAAATCACGTCGACCAGCACTCTTTACGAAGGTCGGGACCCACCGATCGCCCCTGATCAACCATAACTTCCTCGAACGAAAACCTTTCTCGACCGGGGTATCGGCAGACCGACCGACTGGGATAGTAGGTCTTGGTCCCACCGGACCAGATCGGTATACGAACCATACAGAGGTCTTCGACCAGCCAACTGGACCTGGACCTCGTCCGGGAGTGTAAGCACTCCATGTGATAGGTCTAGGCGAATACCGGCTGGGACCATGAAATCCATACCTAGTAAAGCGTCCTGACCAGCCAGCTTGCCAACCCAAGCGCTGAAAAAGTAGACCTTCGATCCCGACAAAGTAATTTTCACACGCGTTCTTTCTTCGGTCATATATGAGTTTTCACCGATCCCGACGCATTCTTGTCTCTGGGTATCGTCTATACGACATCCGACCTTACGAGAAAAGGAGGAGTCGATTATCGATACTTCAGCTCCAGAGTCGAACAACATCGTCGCCTTCTGGTTATTAATCTTGCCACAGGCTTTCGCCTGCTTGAACCATTTATCAGACGCGTGATACTTCCAGTATCCGCAGGATTCTCCAGGCAGCAAGTCCAACTGCATAACCACCTTAGTCCGGGAGTACTCATCGGTCTTCAGACTGTAGACCGGATGGTCTCGGTCGACGCAATTTGGAATAGAACGTGTATTGTCGGTCTTATCCTCCTTGCCGACATATGCATAGATGTGAACCGTAGAACGCTCGGCTCGATCCAGATTCCAACCTGGCGAGCGTTCTAGTTTAACATCTTTTCTTCGTCCGGCGGCAGCATCCCCGCGTGCTTGTCCGGCACGTAACACTTGCGCATCATGTTAAAAAATTCTTCAATCTTGCAGTGGCCGGCCTCGTGGATCTCTCCACATGACTTGCATACGAAGAGGCAGTGGTCCGTCGGGTGGCCGCGTATCTTGCACTTCTTGCATACCATCTTCTTCCAGCAGTTTGGACCATCATGTTTGCTCGACCCACAGTGGGAGCACTTCTGACGAGATCGGTCTGGATCGGACTTGCTTCCGTTCCTTCCCTTCCGGTCCACCTGGTCGGACTTCGACTTGGTCTTCGGGGCAGGTCCCGCAACATAGACGTAACGATACTGGTCTTCATCCGATGACTCCTGTCTGGATGGACTTCCACTTTCCCCTTTTGACCCCGTGCTGTCATCAGCTACAATTTCCTTGACCGCTCGGGTCGGTCTGGTCCAAGGTCTCTTGACCGGATCGGTCTGGGTCTTGGATCGGTAGCGACCTGATCCACCAGCACTCTTCGTCCTCATGCTACGCGACTGCTGTAGCGTCCGTAGAGTATGTTCAACTTCACCCGCGTCCCTAAGACGCAGTAGAGTAAGCTGGTCCGCCAGTTCTTGATTGTCAAGGGTACTAATATAGTGACCCACATGTTCTAAGGCGGCACCGTTCGGCGGGTTATTCTCTTTGATTGTTATGCCGGCGCGAAGTGCAGCCACGTTCAACCGATGCAATACTCGATCGTTGTTTTGTCGGCCCGCTTCTGCATATGGTGGTACTTACGGGCGCTTGAAAATCCGGAGTTACAATATTGACCTTCAAACTCCGCACATAACAGGTCCCAGTCAGACCGGACGCCCCGACCCAACTATTGAATCCAGTTCGCAGCCGGTCCTTTTAACAAATCCCGGAAGATTAAACAACGTTCGCTTTTTGGGTTCTGGTCTCGCAGGAACGCAGACTTGACCCGACTGAACCAAGACCGGGCCTGGTCTTCATCAGCATCCTTGCCGGTGAAGTCCTTGAGGTCGGTCGTCGCGGCCATACGGATGCGCGGAATCGCATCAGATCCAAAGTCGTAAGCAGTAGTGGAGGCTAGGTTAGCCTTGCGCACCTTGCCTGCGCCTGTACCATCTGACCCACCATGGTCGTCAAGACCGCCGACCGACTCCATATCACAGTCACTTGTCTTGCTTGGTCTACGCGGTCTTGCTGGTTGCGGCTTGCGCCTTCCCTTGCCGGTTGGTTTATCACTTATAATAGGCTTATCCATAGTTGTTACCGATTCCATATCCACATCTTTGCAAACATTGACACCTTGACAGGTAGACCGGTCTTGGACATGTAGGCGCATAGGTGGTCTAACCCGTTCTTTCATGAAACGTTGCATCATCGTCTCAAACATGGCTTGGACGTTGGCTGGCGTCATGGGCAACGTGTTGATACCCTCCTTTTGCGAAACGGAGGCCTGTGGGGCTTACTGGAGCCCCGACTGGCAAGCAGCCCTTTGCTGCCGCATGTCCCTTTTTTGTTCAGACCGGGCATGGTCCACCCCCATGGTCATCCGCTCGACACCGGTCTCCAACTCTGATGAGCTGTTAGAAGCCGGTGGAGACTGGTAGATCGATTCATCATCGGAACCAATGTCAACAAGTTCTGTGGAGGCTTCGGCGACCTTCATTGCCGTGGTGGGAGTTGGGTGGCGAACCGCCCCCACCAGTGGCACCAAACGTTCGTGGAGGTCCGACATCGACGCCCCCAGTCTCCAAGCATCAAATTCAAACAATTTATTGACACCGGCGGGGTTCTGCATTTTAATGCCAACCTCCGCCAACATCGCCACCAAATTCTTGACGAGCAGTAATGGTCGATCACTCTGGATAGGCTCGGTAGTGGGACCGAGAAGACGGTCGGGGATATGGAGGTCCAACACCCGAAAGACCTGGTTTTGGCGAACAAATCGCTTCAATTCAAAAACATAATACATCTTGTCCAGGTCTTGTTCGGTGATAGCCTCATCCCCGACCTTCGACTTTTCTTCGAAGTCGTCTTCGTCGGGTGGCATTCCCAGCCCTTTTCTGAGCACATTGGGTACCTTGGGGACTTTAGAGAGGTAGACCGGATCGTTCCAGCCAGCCTCCAAGTAATTTGATCTTTTAGTTTTCCATCATTTTTTTCATTCATACACATAGGATCAGGACCAAGGTCCTGGTCCTTTCCGGAACTATAGCAAGACCTGCTATAGTCCCGATCGGCTCCGGTGGGAGCCTTTTGGGGAGGAAAAAACTTATTAATCCCGATCTGGTCCTCCGCCAGGCCAGATCGGACATCGCCATATTTATCAACAACGAGAACGTAAGGCGATAGCCTTTCCTTACGTCCTCTCCAGAACGACTCCATATTCAAATCATTCAAATCTTCTAATCCAATTTTTGACGGAATATCAGCACGGTGATATCCACGATCACCAAGTGATCCGGGCACGCGCACAATTGTGGTGGAGTCAAGTTCAAAATCGAAAACATTAGCATCGATAACCTGACTACCACCATCGCGCCCAGCCTTCCAACTTTCGGAGGGGGTACTCCGCGGACCACCACTCGAGATCTGGTCCGATCGTCCGCTGCAAGCAGACGACCGGTCGTCATCAGAACCCACTTGGTCCGATTGTTTAGTGTCCATCTAACCTTGTTTACCCGATGGAATGGGCTAGTTACACACTCGGTGGATCGGGATCGCAGATTGGATCGAACCGGTCTTGAATATAGAAAACCGATCTGGGTAGGTATCTCTGGGGCGGAACTCTTCACCTCAGACACAAACAGACCAAAAACACTTCCAAGAGATAACTTCCAATAGGTCGATCGTCCAAACGATCAAGACCTGACCAATACGAAATAATATAGGGTAGATCGACCGTTCCGGTCTAGCCCCTGACCAATACGAAATAAGACCAAAACCGGTCTAGTTTCCAACCAATATTAAAACAAGCCAATATGCCCGCGTAAAGACCCAATATGCTCGTGAAACTCCACAAACGATATCTCCACGCCAAGACCAATCCAGTGAATAGCACGTTCCAAACGTACTTGAGTTGAGGTGTTGAGATCGCCAAATCGTACTCCCGTCGAGGGACTTCCGGTGGGCCAAAGTGCGCGTGCGGCGCGTCCAGACCGGGTATAATGGGCGAGAGGGGATAATTCGACCCTCTTCCCCCAAACACTCCGCGGCGGGCGGAGGAGACTAGTGTACGAAAAGGGAAGAACGGCGACCCCTAGCTGTGGTGTGAACCCAGACCAGAAGAGGTTTTAGCTACTTATCCGAAAGCTTAAAATATTCCCTTACTTAAAGGTATAACCTCTGTCCTAAAAGGTAAAACCACAACTAAAATACTACTACCCTATAGTCCCTAAATGTACCCCCACAAAAATATGTAAAATAACCAAAGTCGGGAGACTCACCAAAACTTGCGTTCTTGACACTTCTTGAGTCTGATAGGCTGAAAAGCCCCCCTTGTTTAAACCAATCCGAAATTAGACCAAATGCCTTGACGAAACTTGACCAGAAGTGTGCCAAATTTTGGGTACGCTTCTCCACACTTTCGAGCGGGAGAATCCCGCTGCGATTCGACGACCAAAGGGGCGGAAGAAGACCCTTCACTCCCAGTAGTTTGGAGTTCGCCGGAGGTAGATGCGGAGCTTGCACTTCGCTCCGGCACCACATTGAGGGAACAGGAGATAGCGTTTGGGGGCGTGTGATGCAGCCCATAGTGCCGGTTTGGCGCGATCAAGGTTCTGAGCTTCATCCAAATTATTGGACGTGATGGTCGCCTTCGGCGACCCAGATTTGTCATTCGAAGTTGGCAATGGTGGCGCGCGAGATAGCGCATTTTCCTTACGTGTGGGGAATGGATTAGGCTGCCGACAGCGCCGTTAGGCGTTGTCGGAGCGGTCACCCTTAGGGGAGCTATCCCCAAGGGCCCCCTCCTCCGAGATATCGGAGTCCGAGTAGATGACATCCCCTTCTCGGGTAGAATGATCTCCACCTATAGAGGTGCTCATCATTGCCAGAGTTCTGGCAGTTGGAGTCTCCAACTAAAATCGACTATTGTGTAGCAATGGTCTCGATGGGGGAGGATGTAACGGGGTTACATTTAGTTACGTTGGTGTATGTAAATACACAACGGTTAAGGTCAAGTATTGGCCGGTCCGAAAGGTTCGGACCTATTGGCTGTTTTAGCCAATCAGGGAGGGAGCCCTTGGTGAAGGCGTGGCAGCCTGCCACGTATTGGTACACAGGTGGTGTACATTACATTTTCTTCTAGGTACGAATTAAATAAGTTCTACTTAGTATTACATAGGGTTTACATTAGTTTATTAATTTAGGCTAATTATCTATTAAATAAATCAGTTTCCAATTACACTAGATCCAGCTAGGCGTCCGACCGGGAACGGTTGGGCGTGCTGTGAGTGTCGTAGCGGGGGAGTACCTCCCCTAGCTACTCCCTACTAACGGAAGCCTAAGGCTAAAGAATTAGCGTACGCTGACGGGAAACTGGGGGAATCTTGACCCGGAGCGAGAGAGTAATCTCACGCAAAGCCCTTTCATTAGGGCGTATCGGCTAAGTAGCGGTGCATCGCCGCTTAAGGAAAGTCTTCCTCTGTGCGCTAGCCGCACCGTGCGTTTACGCACGGGCTACACAGACGATGTGCTTGCCACCGATTGTCTGCTCTGTGCCACCTCAACGGAAAACAAACGTGCCTTGACATCTTTCAGTCCCCTTAAAATTGCTTGCAGGACATCATTTTGTCCCGCCACGTTACCATCGTCATGTTCCTCCATATTTTCTTCCATTTTACGGAAAAAAACTCGCAATAAACGAGAAACAAATCCACTAGCCCTCAATCCAAGGGGACTTTCCACTAGCTCCACGAACAAACGTAAATATTAATTTAAACTTGACCGTCAAAAAACTTCCACTGTTTAACCCTTCCAAACTTGTGCTAATAACCTGTTAAGAAGCACTTGAGCTTGTAGCATAGATATTATACTATCTGTTATGATAGTTTTGACCAGGTAGGAGCTCGCGTAGAGAAACGTTAATGCGCAACGGATGCCACGCGCGGATGTTTTAGCTTAGTTCAGTTTTTTACAAGAACGGAAAGTGTATTATGTAAAGTTACTTAACTCTAATATAACAATACTACAAAGTTAAACTTGAATTCTAACTTCAAAAAATGCATATGCACATTTCAGCCAATGGGGTTTCATCTCCTTGAAAAGACACTTAAGCCTGTTCCTCCAAAATAGCTACATAAAATGTCAACAAGTAACCGATGCTAAAAGGAGATGAAAAGACACTCGCGTCCATTAAACTAAGAGATATGATAGGCGCGCGAGATAGTGAACTCCACTTCTCTGGAATTACGGAAGGTACAGGTGCGGTAGTAGGTCACCATTTTGCTATTCGTCGACGATGAAGCCCGTGCACTGGCTCGTTAAGGCTCACACGATGCAAGAGCCATGCACCCCCTGTAATTACATCGAAAAGTGCCAAAAATTGAGATTAACGTTCTAATTGAACGTCCTGTCCTCCCTTCTCTTGTTAGAACAGCGGATCATCCTTCATGGGAGCACTGCCGACTTTTAACGACTCGGGAACGGTGAACAAGCGCTGGACATTGGACAAGTCAAAGCTTTCAAGTGTTTCGCCGTCCGCATCCATGACTGGAAAGACGCCAGTTTCCTCGTTCTTCTGCTCGGGACCAAAGAGCGGCGGGTTCATGACACTCACAGCATGTAGTTCGTCCGTCATGGCCTCAACCTCAACTGCATCATCAGCGTTCAGTGCCACGAGCGAGCCTTCCGCCACGTCCTGGAACTGACCTGGACCCGCGCCCACGTCCAATAGGCGCACGCGGCCTTTCCCACGCGTCACAAACAGCGCACACACGTGATTCTGAAACTCTAGTCGCACCAATGCGCCTTTTTTCATCACTTCCTGCTGCACAGAGAAACCGCATTCGTCATTCCGCACCAAATAACGCCTTTACGTATATGGTCAGCAACACAATCTTTGGCCATGGGTAAGCGTAAAAAAAACAAAGCGGGTACCGTGTCTCATACGATCCATCTGGACTCGTTCGGACGCGCTCGCTTTGTTGAATGTCCTCGAGCGAACGCACGAGGAACAAAGTGGACGCCGATGCGTGCACCGAACGCGCCACGGCCCTCGACGTCTTTCCTGCCAACCTCGACGGTATCAATAGGTTCATGCCGTTTGGTCGTGTGGTACACACACACACACACACACACACACACGTGAATGCCCCGTCTCTCTCGTACTTAAATGAACACAAGCGAAGTTCTCTCTCTCTCGTACTTAAGCAAGTGTTTGCACCAACAGGCTTCAGCAGTTGAAGAAAAGCGCCCAAGACATGACCACATCGGCAGACGTGTGGACGTGTGGCCACGTGCACGGGCAACAGCTCGCTTGTTTCCGTCCCAGGCGCCGCTTTCGTCTCGGAACGGCGGCTCAAAAGCTTCATGCGATCGAGGGTGCACCCGAGCGTCGCTTGGACCTCGCGTGTCACTGCGAACGGCAAGTGCTGCAGTGTCTCGTTGGCCTCCAGCAGCAGCAGACCGAGGCGGAGAGGGACACGACCGAGCGCTTGTACCGATTGAAACTCGAGAAATGGAGTGAACGATTCGCGGCGCGGGATTGGTCGCACGAACGTGTGTGTCAAAAATGGAAGGAAAATCAGAAACGGGGAGCCCCGCAAGAACGCTGCGGGAATGCGCGGTTTACATTCGCGTCGAAACCCGTGAAACTGGCCTTGTCGACGTTTGCATTGGCCGCGGAGACCATGCTTCATGCTCGTCAATTCGATGCGTTACTAAGAGCAGGTGTGCCCCCTCCCCTGCGTGGTCAAGTCTGGTGGATGTGCAGCGGCGCGGCCGAGTTGCGCGGCGAAGCGAGCGAGTCGTATCCGGCGTTATTGCATCGTTTACATACATTGACCAAATGTGCCGAGATGGACATTGAAAAAGATTTACCGAGGACGTTTCCACTGGCGCTGCAACACTCGATGCGACAGTCGCAAGAAGTGGCGGGAGGGGACAAGTTTGGGGAACTCCGACGTGTACTACAGGCCTATTCGCTTCGTAATCCAGCGGTAGGGTACTGTCAGAGCATGAACTTTCTTGCGGCCGTGTTGCTGCAGCACATGGGGGAGGAAGAGGCGTTTTGGGTCCTGGCGTCTATTGTGGAAGAGCTGACGCCACAGTATCATACGCGCACGATGATTGGAAGTCGCGCCGATCAGCGCGTTTTTTCGGATCTTGTGACGCAGAAACTCCCTGCACTGGCGAATCATTTCCAGACACTTGGGGTAGACTTTGAACCGTTCACGCTCAAGTGGTTCCTGTGTCTCTTTCTCAACACGCTTCCGTTTGAACCGGTGCTGCGCATTTGGGACGTTTTCTTTTGTGAAGGGAGTCATGTCCTCCTACGAATTGGCCTCGTGCTGCTGAAGCTCAACCAGCCGCGCATCTTGGCGTGCGATGACGCTCTCGACGTGTATGAGCTGTTTAAGGTCACGCATGAGACGCTACTGGACATGACTGCGCCGTATCGGACAGGGCTACTGAATCGGGACGAATGTGTCTGCGATACGCTCATTCGGCTTGCGATGGACAAGTCGTTTCTAGGAACGATTCCGTTTGATTCGTTGCATGAGTTGCGTCAATTTTACTGGCACGAGATTGAGGCAGAAGTGGAGAAGGAGGAAGCTCAACAACTGGAGCGTCAGCGCCTTGCCGACGCGAAAGCAACGCGTCGTTCCGAAAGTGACACGGATGAAGCCTCGGCACAAAGCTCCAGCTCGCACGGGGATCGAGCGTTGATGATGGAGTACGACTTTGTGGATGAATATGCTGACACGTGGGGTTCCGAGTCGTCACCTGCGCGCTACATTCGGTTTCTGGATCTATACGACAGCGACGACTCAAGCGCCGACTACTTTGTGGATGTCATGTACGACTTTTCCCTATAGCCCCGTTGCCATGTGAGCAATGTATGCATGGGAGAAGAGGTGGGTAGTTTATTTGTTGCTGGAAGAAAGTTGGTCGCAAGGGAGCAAGCACGATCCGAGGCATGTGGCCGTGCCTGGTCTTGTTGCTTCGTGGCAGAGCTTCTGGGACTGAGTTAAGGCAGTTTGGGATGGATCATATCGTAAAGAAAGTCTATGGCCTGCGTATACGTGGCGGGATGCCGCGGATCATAGTGCTCTCCCTCTACATGTAGGATCTTGAACGGCCCTGCATATTTGGCAGCGAGCTCGGCACTCTGTTCCTTGGACACATACCGATCGTTGTTCGCTGCTATGAAAAGCGCAGGTGCGTAGCAGAGCGGGACAAAGTCCACGGGACGCAGACTCTCGAGCTCCACGTCCGTGCGTTTCTTCACGCTCTTGTTGATGGCTGCCATGACCACCTTCAAAAGCGCGTTTGGCACGGTAAAGCCTTCGTGCTGCATCTGTCGCAACAATCCTTCATTAATCTCCTTGACGGACGCATATCCACTATCGAGCACTAGTGCCCGAATGGGTTTCAATAACTTGTGTCTCCCTTTCGTGCGCACTACGTGCGGTAGTGTCTGGAGCTTGGCTTGCATGGCTTTGTTCGCTGCCCCGGCAGCCCGTATCGCGAGGTTTGACACAGCAGGGAACGCTCCCATACTGTGGGCATAGAAACAAATGTCCGAGACGGAAGCGTCATGCTCGACATGCTCGAGCACTGCCACGAGATCCACGGCTTCATTCCAGCCCATGCTCACATACAAACCATCCGAGAGGCCCGAGCCGCACGAGTCGAACGCCAGGACCGAGAAACCCCGTGCTAAAGCTGCATCGCGCACGCGCAGCGCATCGACTCGTGACCCGATATTCGAGTGCAAGTAGATTAAACAGGGTGTGACAGTCGCTAGCGTGCTCGCGCGCGCAAAGAGCTGCCAATGCGAGCAACGGATGCGCAAGTCTCGCGCATTCACGACGTGAAAATCGCGGCGTCTCACTTCCATCACCTCGTCTTGCGTCGGATCCACCCGCTGCGGTGGAAGTTTAAACGACTCAGGGCCAAGCTCGTGCACGTCGTAAAGTGCGCGCTTGGGCCGGATCACGAGCTGCACGACGTCGTGGAAACCTTTTTCAACTAGTTGCTTGACACTCGCGTCGCCCGTGCCACCAAGTCGCTTGAGCTCGGCTTCCATTTCACCGGCCGCAAAAATTTCCATTTCACTCGACACACCGTTGCCCATTCTTAGCACTACACAGAGGTCTGTGTTGGATCCGTAAAAAAAGATCACGTTCGGACTTCCTTCTTTTTACCTTTTTGGGTACATGGGAAAAAATGTACGATGAATTAATTAATTAATGCCTTCATGTTCTTAATCTGCGCGATGGTAAATAATTCTAGTCTATTCTAACGTTATACGGCCCAATACTTCAGTCAACTAACTGGGTTTGTGCTCGTGAGCGCAAGTTTTGCATTTCTTTGAAAAGGCTTTAGGTACAAATTGATCGCATCGGCAACTTTTACAAGGACCTGGAGCAGCAGCACATGTCGAGCGGGAGCGGCCGTGAGACGCGTCGGAAGCTTCCAATTCAGCGACTTGTGCCATCGCTTGATGAATTGCATCGTACAAGCACTGCGCGGCACGTGGATGACGCATAGCGCCACTCAAAATCTCTTCTGGTGTCAGGTTTTGGCCGTAAAATTTTGTGTTCATTTCGGTCCGCGCCGTGATGATGGCTCCATGGAGTGAAATGCCGGCAAACAGTCCTCGACTATGCGAGTAACAATAGTTGGCGTTAAAGCCACTTCGACTGGCAGCGGCTTGGGCAAGCGCATCGCGCCCATACGGACCCACCGCTACACTCAACCCACCACCAATATTCACTTGGGTACGGTGGAAAACCTTGACGGCCTTTTTCGACCCCATGATGATCATCACCTCGATGAGTTCACCACCACCCTCGAGTCCCCCTCCAATTCCCGCTGTGCCGATCGCAGATGGCGCAGACCACGAGCCATCCTCAAGTTTGGCAATGACAATCCCTGTGCCCATTTTCGCAGTAATGAGCAACCCGGCTTTCAGGACTGTAAGAAAGGCAATTCCTTGAGCTCGCTCCAGAAAGTGGACGGGAATGTACCGATCACTGTCCGCACCAAGATTGGATCGGAAAAAAGTGCCAATAATATCTGCCGCTGATCGACAAGCACTTTCGAGCGACCGACTAAACGGTAGGTGGACTCGCGTCTTGGCATCATGTGGGTTTTCTTTATGACAGTTGGCATAGTGCGAGTTGAGACCATCCTGAAAACACTGCAGCAGTGGTGCACAAATTGTGCACACCCGTTGGGGATGGGCAGGATCAAACCTTTTTTTCATCCCTTCGCTTGCCACTTGGTCAGGCGAGAGCAACATGCGAGCGGGAGAACACGAGTGGCACACACTTGCCCAACATTTGCGGCAATGGTGTCTCCGTCGTTTGATATCAAACGCCTCGCTGCAAATGGCACAGTTGAGGTTGCCTAAGTGTCGACTCATGTTTAGTCGAGATCCTGCAGCAATCCGCTCGCCACTTGTGCTACTGGACGTGTCACTATCAATACTATCTCGTCGAATAAGTTCCGACGCCGAGCACGGCCAATGGTCTCGCACGAAGCGCGCCGCATACGACGGTGTCTCGACACTCGAAGTAGAAACGGGTCGTCGAGCGTGCACAAACCCATCCACGGCAGGAGAGGCTACGCCCGTCCGCGTCTTCTTTTTTTTCATACAGACTTTGACCAATTTTCTCCTCTTGGTTTCATCTGGAATGAGTCGCGCTAGCTCCGGCACCATGTGTTGCAGCATCATCTCACTGCCAAAGTACGGGACGAGTCGCTCGTAAAACACGCGAGCGCGGAGCTCGCCCTGTCCATACTGTTTGCAATCGGCTTTAAACGCAGTGACCATTTCGTCGTGGTCCTTATTCGCACCACGAACGCTTGCGAGCATGCGCTTATAAATCAAAGCAGCTTCTTCCCCAGCAGCAGCGGGTGGCACGTGCAGCGCGTCTTTCTTGTCTTTAGGTTTCTCATCCTTTTCCTTGGTCTTTTTCTTCTTCGTGCGGTCTCGTGGGACGTTGCGACGGATGATTCCAGGGGACCCGACGGCGTACGTAGTCAGGACGGAATTGCTTCCACTACTACCAGGAAAGTGGAAGCCACAGCGAGCGCAGATGCGCATGCCTGGGGATGCGCTAGCGCGGCACGAAGGACACGACGCCATGGCGTAAAAATAGACAAGGACACCTGGGGCTTTGATTAAGTAAGCGAAACTTACTGAAATGTGACCGAAAAGGTATGGGAGTGAAATTTCCTATTATGATTTTTAAGTGTTAGATTTTTTAGTTTATGTAATACACTTTACTTTCGGACACGCGATTTTTATCTCGGGTAGTTAAAACCTAAACCTAACTTTAAACCTGACTAAATCTATCCAATATGTATTGTATCTAGAGTCGAAGCCCAGTCGGGTAGGACAGGTGTACAGTGCCACCGTGGAACAAGCGGGCGTCCACACAAGTAGGTGTGCGATCCCTGGCTGAGTGGTTGGGGCACTATTGCCTTCTTTGTCAGGACATTCGACGGTGCTAGGCTGCAGTTGCTCATCTGAGCCTATCATTCGGGGAGGTGGTTTTTAGTGGGTACAAGCTCCACACTGCCCATGCGTAGTACTTTTTTTGGGGTGAGGCGTGACTGCCGGAAGGAGGGGAACGGGATGGGCGCGCTGAACCCTTGTCAGTCGAAAGCTGACTATCGTGCACCAGGGAAAGGTACGCTGTATCCGGAACCTAGGAATCGTATGTGATAATAAAACATGGGGAATAGCAACCTTCGGGTTGTAGGGCGTTTTCCACCTCGAAGGCGTCCGCTTCTGCAAAATGTAATGTATGCTGCTCTAATTATGAAATGAAATCTCTTTTGGATTTGCGAATCAAATTATCTATGGAATTTACCTTTAAATGTTCCATGAGAGCAATGATATTTGGACTTAAATAGTATTGGTTCTTATGTATTGAGTACCATTACATCACCCCGTGCTTAAGGTGAATCTCCGATAATATCATTGAACAATCTGAGGTGGCATGTGATGGTCATGGGAAATTAACAAACCGATACTACATAACGCTCTATCTGCTGTCAGAATGAGCGGTAACAAAGGCGCCGCCTCAAAGGTAGATGCCGACTGGAATTTAATATCCTTTATGACTTACGCTCAAACACGAGCTGAAAACTCGAGTGACTGAGGAACTAATTTTCAATGGGAAGTGCTGGACAAAGCGGAAAAAAGAAAATCGTAACGTATGACGCGACTGAAACATTGAGGCATGTTCCTCGGGTATGACAAGGAAGCTAGTATTGGTGTCCCTGTTAGACAATGAGATCGTTTACTCTAGCAATGTGACGTTCAATGAATATAAGTTTCGACTTTACGGAAGGATTGTTACGGAAATATCAGAAAATCTACAGCAAACGTGCGGTTATTACTAACTGGAAAGCGCTACAGCTTATCTTGCATGAGAGCATGAAGCTACTTAGTAAGCTCTTAAAAGAAAATCTGGAAAACCAGGCGCGTCTGTAGACGCTTCGCGGACTAGCTTTGATGTGTTAAAATGCAGTGCTATATGAAGACAAGTAACTCGCATACCGAGAAACTTAGAAACTTTCCGAGATTCTTGATCTCGAGGCACTTCAAATCTTCAAAACATTGTTCCACGATCTCCTCCTGAGTCCCAGTCACCAAAAAATCTTCAACATAAATGCCTACGATAATTGTAGCCGGTGCGTAAACGCACGGTGCGGCTAGCGCACAGAGGAAGGCTTTCGTTAAGCGGCGATACGCCGCTACTTAGCTGATGCGCCCTAATGAAAGGGATTAGCGTGAGATTAATCTCTCGCTCGGGGCCAAGATTCCCCCAGTTTCCCGTTAGCTTACGCTAACGCTTTAGCCTTATGCTTCCCTTAGTAGGGAGTAGCTAGGGGAGGTACTACCCCGCTACGACACTCACAGCACGACCGACCGTTCCCGGTCGGAAGCCTAGCTGGATCTAGTGTAATTTGAAACGGATTTATTTAATAGATAATTAGCCTAAATTAATAAACTAATGTAAACCCTATGTAATACTAAGTAGAACTTACTTAATTCGTACCTAGCCTAAATGTAATGTACACCACCTGTGTACCAACACGTGGCAGTCTGCCACGCCTTCACCAAGGAATCCCGTCCTGATTGGCTAAAACAGCCAATAGGTCCGAACCTTTCGGACCGGCCAATACTTGACCTTAACCGTTGTGTATTTACATACACCAACGTAACTAAATGTAACACCGTTACATCCTCCCCCATCAAGACCATTGCCACGCAATAGTCTATTTTAGTTGGAGACCCCAACTGCCAGAACTATGAGGTTGATGATCACCTCTATAGGTGGAGATCATTCTACCCGAGAAGGGGACGTCATCTACTCGGACTCCGATATACTCAGAGGAGGAGACCCTTGGGGATAGCTCCCCTAAGGATGACCGCTCTGACGACGCCGAACGGCGACGTCAGCAGCCTAATTCTTCCCCAATACAAGGGGAAAATGCGCTGTCTCGCGCGCCACCATTGCCAGCTTCGGATGCCAAATCCGGGTCGCCGAAGGCGACCATCACGTCCAATAATTTGGACGAAGCTCAGAACCTTGATCGTGCCAAACTGGCACTATGGGCTGCACCACACGCCCCCAAACCCACTTCACGGGCGGAATATCGTTTTGGGGGTCCTCCTGATTCCCAAAAGTGGGCTAAGAATGCGGTAAAGAGGGGTTTAGGCTTCTATACCCCTGGCCCTGCGGCTGGACGGCCGCGTCAAATCGAATGCCGGAAGCAACTCCGGGAAAAACTGCTCACGCAGAAGCAGTTCACTGCCGCCTTATACCGAAAGCGCATCGGAAAACAGGCGAAGGGTGTCTTTGTTGAGAAACTCAGCGAGGTTCCCTTCGTTATCCTCCAAGGAGAGGATGCCGAGGAGGCAGAGCTCAAGTTCCGCGCTTGGATTGAAGGGTAGAAACGTCTCCCTAACTTTACAGAGCTGTACAACAGCTATACCTAACGTGACGTTCGGCTGGAGAGGGCATTGCTCTTGGCGTTTGCCAAATCCAAAGCGATGGAGCAATTACCTGCCCCTTATCGCACTATGCTAACGCCTGTACCCTCAATGTGGTGCCGGAGATAAGTGCAAGCTCCGCATCTGCCTCCGGCGAACTCCCAACTACTGGTAGTGAAGGGGATTCTTCCGCCCCGTTGGTCGTCGAATCGCAGCGGGATTCTCCCGCTCGAAAGCGTCAACGACGTCTCGGCAATCCTGCCGCAGGGTAGTCTCGGACTCCCACAAACTCCATGAATGTGGGTAACCCTTCCACTTCACTAGAAACTGGGTCTCACCCCGGTGATGGCGTCGTGCCATCAGACGCTCCACATGGTAATGCGGAATACCCTCCACATCTAGGACTGGAGGAGGAGGTCGCGCAATTTCGACGTGAGTTTCATGACCGCTGTTATCGACACAGCCGTCGCATCCTGTAATTCCAGTATGGAATACACGATGCCATGGGCGCAATTTGACCGCGTCGAGAAGCGGATTGACTCTCGAGTCTGCCCTTGACGGCTTTCGACGTCTTGAGGGAAAATTCGAAGCTTCCGTTGCGGAGCTTCGTGGTCGTATTTTGACCCTGTCGGATATGTTACTCCGCCCTGCCGCGCCTTACGGCTATCCGCCTTCGCAGCCTCCTCCAAGAGGGGACCCGCCTCCGGGTACTGGTATGGCTTAAGCATACCCACATAGAAGATTGGATGCGTACGCATCGCCTTCGGGATATCCAAGGTATTCGCCAAGCCCTTTCGGGCTAGCACCTTGAAAGGTCCCACAAACCTGGGGCGCAGTTGGTTACGTAACACGTTAGAAACTGCAAGTGGAGGAAGATTTTTAGCGTTTAATAAAACACTTTCTCCTACTTTATACGCCTTTTTGTTACGCCTTTTTGCTACGCCGACCCTTGCAGTCGGCCTGTTCCTTCTGCTTGTCTTGGCTTTCCGCCATGGCGTCGCAAACGTGTCGTAAGATACTAAGGCGCGTCAATAAGAACTTATCGATGTGCTTTCGCACAGATACAGGGCTGACATCGGGGAATCCTCCCACCTAAAGCCCTGGGCCACACACACGTGGCGTCAACGGAACCCTCGGATTCACTAATCCGTTCACGTAAAGAAACGGGGTAAACCCCGTAGATGCATGAACCGAATTGTTTATGGCAAATTCTGCCATAGGAAGCATCTCACTCCAACTCTTTGGAGAATCGGGACATAAACTCCGGATAATGTACTCTACGACGAGATTAACGCGTTCCGTTTGTCCGTACGTCTGCGGATGATCAACAGTGGACATGAGAAGCTTGGTGCCTAGCACCTTAAACAGCGCCCCCCAAAACTTTCCCGTAAAATGGGGATCCCGATCCGATGTAAGGGAATCAGGTAGACCATGCTGTCGAAAGACACGGTCTAGGAGCACTTTCGCTGTTCCTTGTCCATCAATGGACTCTGGCACCGCCGCCAGGTGAGACATCTTAATCCAACGGTCTACAAAGACCAATATGCCGGTGTTCCCGGTCTTAACTTTCGGAAAACCGAAGATGAAATACATATTAATGGATTTCCAACATTTCGTTGGAACGGGCAAGCTCTCCAAAGACGCTGCTGAATCTGAAGAGGGTTTGACCCTCTGACACGTCTCACAGGTGCGAATATACGCACCGATCCACTTATACATCTTGGGCCACCTGTACAAAGATCTTAAAGCGCTGTAGTCTTATCCCGACCTAAATGACCCCCGGTAGGGGCTTCATGTGCCTCAAAGAGGACTCTGTACTTTAGTTACTCATCATGAGGAATAACCACCCGCGGAGTGTCTTCCGCGCTCGTGCTATAATATAGCAAACAGTCACAGTAACTGTAACGGTGTAACCTAGATCTAGCTCGACTTGACAGGGTAGGCTCAGACGAGCCAAGTCCCTTGTCTCTCAAAGCGCTGATAAGAGCCGTACACTGTGGTTCTATCCCATACGCTTGGTGTATGAGGTCCACCACAGACGAGGTGATGAATGTCGCGGAGCGAGCTCGTAATCGGGACGACGCGACAACGCTTCTTCAATCACATTCTGCTTGCCAGGTTTATACCTAACCTCAAAATTATACTTCGCAAAGAAGGAGACCAACGGGTCATCCGTTGGAAGAGGTTAGGCGACTTTGTCGCTGTCCGTAAGGACGCGTGGTATGTATAAACCACGAACGGCTTGGATACGAGTAGGTGAACCCTAAATTGACAAGGGCATACTTCATAGCAAGTAGCTCCTTATCATGAAAGGGATAATTCCGTTCCGCAGCTTTAAGCTGCCTCGACTCAAACGCAATCACGCGTTCCCGTCCCGCATCGTCTGCTTGTAGCAAAGCACATCCTATTGCGAAATTGGAGGCGTCGCAGACGACGCTAAATGGTTTCCCAGAATCTGTAAGAGCAAGAACGGGGGCTTTCAGCAAGCTCTCCTTAACCTCTTCGAAGGCGGTTTGGTGTTTGGTTTCCCATTACCAATCTACGTCCTTCATAAGAAGGTCTGTTAACGACTTCGACATCTCAGCGTAATTCTCGCTGTAATTGTGGAGATAATTGGATAATCCAAGCCACTTTCGTAAATATCTAAGATTTACAGGCTAAGACCACTCCACAATGTCTTTCACCTTTGCGGGATTTGCCCGCACTCCAACCTTACCGATGAAGCTCCGAGGAAAGGGATTTGACTCAGCAGCAAATATACATTTGAATGCGTTTGCATAAAACTTATGCTCCCGCATACATTCGAGCACCGCTCGAAGATGTATTAGGTGCGTCTAAAATCAGACGAGTCGACTTCCGCGCGACTATGAACGAGTATATCGTCAAAGTACGTCTGAGCGTACTTTCTATGAGGGCGGAAGAGTTGTGTCACCAGGCGATTACAAGTCGCTGGTGCATTTGAAAGCCCCTGTGGCATAACAACCCACTCCCACAGCATGTCACTAAGCGTGCTGACCGCTGTAAGCGGAATATCGGATGCTCGCATGAGCACCTGATAGTACCAGTCCACCAGATATAAGGCGCTGTAAACAGTACAGCCCGCCATATTGTTCTGGAGGACATCCTTCCGAGGAATCGGAGTTTGCATGGGTACAGTAGCTGCATTCATCTTATTGTACGCATGCACAACGCGCCACTTTCCGTTCAGTTTACGAACAAAAAAAGTGGGGATGAGTGGGGATACTTGCTCTCCCGTACCATCCCTGCCTTTTCTTTCCCCTTGAAGAATGCGTCGATGACGTCGCATTGCTCCTTGGCGAGAGGCCACTGCCTAGTGACGCAGTATTTGGTTCCAGGAACCAAGTAAATCTCATGTCGGACTCCCCGATCCGGTGGTAACCCCATCGGCGGGTTGTCACTAATGACATCTCCGAATTCCTTAAGTAAGGAATGGCAAGGGTCCTCAGGATCCGCAAGGATCTTGAGGCCGCTTCGGGCATTCAATGCCTGTTTGGTTTGCACCAAAACTGACTCGTCCATCGTGGATGAGGAGCTCAACTCCTCTTCCGGACGCAACACGACGAACTCGTCGAGTTCACCTGCTTTTACAGCAGTCTCAAACTCGTTGAAGGACATCTCCTCAAACGACAACAGATCGCCTACCCCAGGCAACTGTTCCAGGCTTACGCCTTCTGTGACAACACCTGTCACTCTATTCAGTATCCGATACCAAATTCTATTATTAGTTAACATTTCTTCAATTTCATCTAATCTAGTATTAATGGATCACAAAAAATATAAATATCATTTAATAAACCTTTAGGTAAATCTTGATTAACACCTCCTGGCCTAAAATATGTTTCATGCATACGTGCACCAGATACTGCTGACTACTGGCCTCGGGACTATTCCCGGGACCCAGATGGGGGGAGTCAATTGCTCCATCTATTGGAAGCGCATCGCGCCTATCCACAGAGGTCTCTACCTCTACCACCGGTGACTCGCCGTTCTCACCTTGTACGGCGTGGTCGGAATCAATTCCGACGTGCGGAAGAGACGAACTACCGGTCTCTCCTCTTGGAAGCGCCTCGCGCTTAACCACAGGGGTATCTACCCCTACCACTGGAGTCGCACCAGTCTCGCCTAACACGGCGTGGTCGGGAACCCCGACGTGCAGAAGAGACAAACCTTATTTCTCTTCTCTAGGAAGTGCCTCGCGCTTATCCTCAGAGGAATCCACCTCTACCACTGGCAACTCACCAGTCTCGCCTATAACGGCGTGGGGATTAACCGCCGTATCCTCCTCGTCAAGGAACCCTTCCTTGACCTCATTAGGACTGATCATCTCAGACATCCCAATCACTGGCATCTCTAGCCAGAATCGCTTTTGCGATCGAGCAAAGGTAGGTTTATCACTCGCCAATGCTTCACCCGATCGCGGGTGCGTTGATCCAATGGACTTAGACTTTCAGTATATCCATGGTTCGTGGCGTTCCAGGCACTTCATGCCCAGCATGAGGTCATACCTCGAGTCCAGATCCAGGACTAGGCAACGTTCTAAGCTGTCAAAGTCTGCAAACTTCAGCTTAAGTTCAATCGAGACCTTGCGTACAGAAACATGTACGCCCGTCGCAAGACTGACCGTGAAAACGTCACGAGAACGTGCCTCTAGGGCCTCGGCATACAGCCGACTCTTCACAACAGAAGCTCGTCTGACATAATTGTCAGACGCTCCAGAGTCTATCAAGACTCTCCTAGGCTTAGCAAAGCCTCTCACGTCCGCAAGGACTACGAGCAATCCTGGATCGTACACCAACTCGGTGCTAGAAAGCACCGTTTCCCTCGGGGCTTTGTGCTGTCGTCCCCTACCCTGGGGCTTAACAGCACTGAGGGATCCCCCAGTAGGGCACCCCGCACCTACTGGGAGCCGTCGTTTCCCGACGGCTTGGGAGAGGGATTATTCCCTACCCTCGGCTCCTTAAAGCGAATATCTCGCTGGGGGTTCCGCGGACATCTGTTCCGCAGATGATCCGTGCTTCCACACAGGAAGCATCTTAGCGGTCCATGCCGCTGCATCATTGCAAGGAGCTCCGCTTCGAAGCCCTGCGGAAAGGAGTCAGAGTGACTCCAAGCGGGAGGTTTCTCCTCCGCTTTGACCTGACTCAGGTCCATGGGTTTGGGACCCACCTTAGAGGAACGAAAGTTCCTCTCGGCGTTGAACGCCATCTTAAACGCCTCTCGTAGGGATTGGGGTCGGCATCGGAACAGTTCCGAACGTGCTGGTCCTTATTTCAGGACACCCATGAAGATGGGGATGGACACATCGTCCGAATACGCTTTCGCGTACATCCCTTCCAAAAGGGTCTTCAGTTCTTGGACATATGTCTCCAAGTCCCTAGTGCCCTGACGGCACCTTAAAAAACGCCAGCTGATTCTGGAAAACCAGATCAGGCGTATCGTACATGTCCATAATCTTTCGCTTAAGGACTTCCCAGTTCGGGAACACGTCCGTGACCGAATCCGGACACGTAAGCGCCCATGTAAGGGCTCCGCCCGTAAGATGGTGTGGAGGAGCGGCTGATCAAAGTTTTTGACGCTTGAGCAGGCGTTACCACGGCGCCCGGACTGCCGACTAACGAAGGGGGTCCTCCGGTTGTCCTTTGACTGCTTGTGTTTCTGCTCACCTTGTTTACCCGACGGCTTGGGCGTGGGTCGCTCTCCAGGTGGCGGGGATGGAACGCTGCAATTCCTTGTTGCAAGATTGAGTTGACTTGTGATGAAGCGACTGTTGTCGATCAGGCTTGATCAGGATTGATCAGGCGCATATAGTCGACGATCAGGGCCTATGGTCGTTGATCAGGGGGTGATCAGGGGTGATCCGAGCCGATAGTCGAAAGTCGAAAGTCAGATCGTGATCGACCTTATAGGCCTGATCGGTCTGATCGGTCTGATCGGTCTGATCGGTCTGATCGGCCTGATCGGTCTGATCGGTCGTATCGATTTAGTCGATCAGGCACTATTTGGCGCAAGTTGCAAGCAGATGAATGCAGGTCGCAAGTTGCAGAGTGTCGATCAGGTGTTGATCGGCGAAGGGGGTACTTGATCAGGCAGTGGAAGTCTTCACTGCCCGATCACGGAGCCTCTGGAGTCTTAAACAGATAGAAGAACACCGAAATAGATGTATTCTTAGCCTAGACTTTACGAGGGAGGGGAATTCCACTAAATCCACCTAGAGTTCCCTTGGGGCGCTTACAGCAGCCGAACTCTAGGGGCCAAACGTGAACCAAAGGGGATGAGGTGAGAGCGCACTTCTAGATCACGTTCCCGAAACCAAAAACCTTTACAAGAAGAACCGCTGGCACAGCGGGCGGAGTTGCGATGAGTTCTCAACACTCTACGCCTGTCGGTGGGCCAAAAACGCACAAAGTGCTCCCGCCCGGGACGTAGAGGTGTATACTAACGGGGGAGGCGCAAAGGTGCCGTCCCAGAAACGATCTGCTCGATCGTACGCAAAAGAAGAACTGTTTTATCGCTTATATCCTAAGAGCTACCAATTACCTAATATAAACTAATCAGATCCGTCCATTCCAGCGTCCTCCGTCGACAAGTCGACCTGATTTATCCGTCGTTCGCCGCTGTTCGTCGGTGTTCGTCGGTGTTCGTTAGGTACCTGTACATATTCGTACCTCTTCATGATGCCCCGTTTATGTCCTGTCTATGTACCCCGCAGTTGTACCCGCGACTGTAGACACCGTGGTACACACAATCGTACACGATTACGCACCAGATTTGTGTCCGTAGTCACACCCCTAATTAGGCCCACAATTAAGCCCTTAATTAGGCCCAATTTTATGGCACACTTTGCCACAGCCGCCCCTGAGCCTCGTCCCAAACGCTGTACGGCTGAGACGAGGGTCGATCATGCCGTTGATTACCGTAGATCATGCCACCGTTGATCGTGTTATCCACACCCATTAATTATGACATCCTCGATCAGGCGATCAGCACCCATCCATCTGCCCTTTCTCCCGCCGATCATATCACAATCGATCACGCCGTTACCGTTTAGTGGTACACCCATCGCGATCAGGAGTTCATCCTCCACCAACCGTAACATCAGCGATCAGGCTCTCGCGATCAGGCATTTCTGAATTTCCATCATTCAAGCAATAACGGACGGCGCCCCAGCGACTACCACCAACGCTCCTGCCCTAGATCGGGCGCGGCTGATCAGGTGATCGCTGCGATTAACCAGGCTTACAGCCTGCAATAGACACTCCACCCGTGCGATGAGCAGATCGTGGTGCTATCCAACTCACTCGCGATGAGCGAAGACACTATCGCGATGCTTAGACAGCAGCTCGCTCGCGCCAATCGTGACGCGGCGGATCATGATGCCGAGCGGGCCGCCATGAAACAGCTTGCGCCACTACGTGATTTTGTCGGCGCTTCAGTCGACGATCTCAAGTCCAAGCTAGAGACCGCCAAGAAGACCATAGCCGATCAAAGAGAAAACCATGGCCGATCAGCGCGCAAAGATCCGTGATCTGGAGAGCAGTCGTGATCGCGATCTCTATCTTCGATCGGTGCAAGAAGAGACCATCGCTGATCAAGCGGCGTTTGATCAACTTCAGCAGCGCGTGAACGTGCTACAGGAAGATTACGATCCGGCCGCTTCCAATAATCAGCGCTTGGTCGAGCAGGCATTCCTACTCACCTCCGAGGCTGAAAGATGCAAACGTCAATGTGATCGCCTCCGGAAAAAGAATAAAAAACCAATCGCCTGCAGATGGACGACTATACTGCCATCATAGCCCAGATGCAGGAAGTGTGCGAACGCGTCGAGGGAGTGCCGGATCTCAAGAACGAGCTGGAATATCTACACGCCGAGTATTCCCAGCTAGAGGAAGAGCTTTCCGAAAAGCAGCGCCGCTTCGATCAAGTTTCAGCAGATCGTGACACGCTGCGCAATCAGCTGCGACCGGCTCGAGATGAAGTTACGCAGTTGCGTTCACTCCACTCGGTCCTTCAAGCCCAGTTGGACGGCATGTCACTACATATGAAGATCGCCCCGGTCGCCAGCACCCCTCTTACAGGTTCTGATCAGGCTGCATCACCTTCTGGCCTTCCCGACGATTCTCCAGACAGCTCGATCGACCGAGTCGCTTGTCCGTCTAAAAGACGCATTCAGCGTTCACGATCTTCATCTCGGTCCAAGCGATCACGCCTCCTTTCTCCCATTTCGGAGGCGAAGTCGGAGGATGATGATCCTCTAAGTCCTGATCAGGATGATGAAGGTGGGTTCCCCGACCTGATCGCATCAATTCCGTCCGCTCCGTCGATCAGCGAGTGTGGGAGCGAGGGTCCGCTTAATCAAGGCTCCTCCGGGTTCCTTTTCCCTCATACGGGTGAATTAAAGTCATTGAACATGGTGCCTGATGGTGCAGCAGACGCATACATCCTGCCGTGGACTCCAAGTCAGCTCGGTGGTTTCGATCTGCGTAGCGTCACGGCTCAGGTGGTCTTTAACTACTTGACCCGCCCCTAAGGATGGTTGTTCCCCGTCGCCACGTACGCCCCTTCGGCTGACCAGTGTTTGTGTCACTTGATCACCCAGACAGAGGTAGAGCGGTTATATTCTCAGCGCCCTTGGGACATTTTCTCGACCATGTTGACACCCGTTTCTTTCCGCTCAGTCGGCTGGTTTGCCGACTTTGAATCGAAGTACCGGTCGTTTCTCAACCATCACGCGCAGGCGATCTGGGAGTCGACACATTATGTCACCATCGAGAAAGGCCTTCGCGAGTGCGATGACTTCTTCCGAGACTATTACAACGGTCGACGTCAACGCAGATGTCGAGCCAGAGCAACCTGGAAGAGAATTGTGGAGTTTGTCCTGCAGGGGATGATCGACGGGAAGTGTGCTCTAGACATTTTCCTGGACCCGTCGATCACCCATTGTGATCGACGGGTCGAAACCGCCCTTTGAAGTTTGTCCGGCTGACGATGGGGCGTGGTAACCCGGGTTCCTATCGGACCCGCCACCTCGGACCCTATCAGACGCGCTGAACGAAGTCGATGACTTTGAACCTTGGCGGATCCAATATCGTCTTTCTCCTGAGGATCACCCAGGCCGGAAAATCCCTCGCATCCGCCGTAAGTTTTATGGGTCTGATTAGTCGGCTGATCAATTCTCTTTAATCAATAAACACTCTTGATCATGCCATTTCCAATTGTTGCTTCGTTACTTTTCCATGCATAATAAAAATAGGTATTTTGTCGGCTCATCTGCCGTTACTCCATCGCCATTACTTTCAATATCCATCGTAAATACACCACTTCAAGTCATCCACCATTTCTTCGGCACCGCGGTGGGGGAAGGGGCGCTGGCGTAGCGCGTGCGATAAGGGCCACGTAATAGCTCCATCGCTTTGGCTCTGGTGAATTCCATGCTCAACGCCCTCTACACCCAATCGTCACGACGGGAATAGATGTTGTGAAGCTCATAAAAGCTGGGAAGGAGCTTCTCCCCTTCCACCCAAGCGCGGAATTTCTTTTCTGAATCTTCGGCATTTTCTCCTGGAGAGAGAATGATAGGAACCTCGCGGAGGTTCTCAACAGGGGTACCCTGTGCCTGCCTGTCAAGGCGTTCTCGGTATAAGACGCTAGTGAACTGCTTCTGCGTGATCAGTTGTTGCCGGAGTTTCTCCCGGCGTTCGCATTGATACGGCTGTTCAGCCGCAGGGCCAGGGGTATAGAATGCTAAACCATTCCTTAACATACTCCTAGCCCACTTTGGAAGGTCACGAGGACCTTGAAAATTATATTCCGCCCGTGGCGGGCGTTTGGGGGCGCGTAACGCAGCCCTTAGTGCCTGTGCGGCAAGTTGGGTTTCTTGAGCTGCGTTCAGCTCATTGTTGATGATCGCCTTCGGCGATCCGGATGTATCATCCGTCATTGGTAGGGGTGGCGCACTAGTTAGTGCATTTTCCCCACGTGTGGGGAACGGATTAGGCTGCCAACATCGCCGTTCGGCGTTGTCGTAGCGGTCAGCCTTTGGGTAGATATCTCCAAGGGCATCCACCTTCGAGTTCTCGGAATAGTCTACCTCCTTCTCTCGAGGAAACTCCACAGCACCACTAATGGTGATCATGGTTAGCCAGAGGATCTGACAGTTGGAGTTCTCCAACTAAATTTGATTTATTGCGTAAGCAATAGTCTTGATGGGGGAGGAAGTAACAGGGTTACATTCTGGTTACATTTAGTATGCGGTGTACATGAGTACACTACGGTTGGGGTCAGTATTGACCGGTCCGAAAGGTTTTGGACCATTGGTTATTTTAACCAATCAGGGAAGGAGCCCTTGGTGAGGCGTGGCAGCCAGCCACGTGTTAGTACACAGGTGGTGTACACTACATTTTAGATAGGTACGAATTTAGTAAGTTCTACTTAGTATTACATATAGTTTACATTAGTTTAAATTAATTTAGGCTAATTACATATTAAATATACATTCAGTTTGCATTTCACTCAAAGACTACAGGACTCTCGACCCCGACCGGTCGCGCGCGTAGTGAGTGTAGTAGCGTAAGGGAAGGTTCTTCCCTTAGCTACCCCCTTATTAAGGGAGCCTTGTGTTAAGGCGTTAGCTTGTGCTAACTAGTAAACCAAAGTGGAATCTTGGCCCCGAGTAAGAGAGTTCTATCTTACTAAGCCCTTTAATAAGGGCGTATCGGCTAAGTAGCGCCGAACGCCGCTTAAAGGAAAGTCTTCCTCTGTGCGCTAGCCGCACCGTGCGTGTACACACCGGCTACACCATTAAATCTTTGTACGCTGCGAGATAGTCCACGCCAATGAAAGTATCGTCTGATCCGCTGATATGTAGGCCCTATACCTTGGTGTCCCCCTTCCAAACCCACATGATAATGGTGGAGGACATCCGCATGTAGGGTCTCAGGTAAGACCAGCTTGATCGAAGAGCGTCGATCGTCTTGATCATCTTTATCATCGCTGGCTTTTCCCTTAGCCATATTTCCACAGTAAATCAGCAATCCTTGTTCATCGACATCGTAGTGGTCGGCCATTTTTGCGCAATCTTTTACCTCGTCTGCGCTCAATTGTGCGACGTCACCATACAAATAATTTCGCAAATCATGAATCCATTTCTCTTCGTCCTGCACCTTCTTCACACGTTCCGCCCTCATCCCTTCTATGGATATATCGGCCCACGTTGACGGTCGCGGTTGACGGAGGTTACGTGATCGCGTCGTCACCAGCACTTGTGATACAGTGGGATCTTCATTACACGTGATCACTTCCGACAATCTGTTAAGATCGACCAATTCCTCCAGCTGTTTTTCGTCGTTAATCTCACACCTTGTTCCTTCATGGCCATAGTGGTGATATGATCCGCACTCTTATTCCCCTCTCTTTTAACATGCAACAGATCATGATCGGTCCATTTGTGAAGGAGTTAAAGTGCACGCTGTTGTAACACCTGTGTGGTGAAGTGTACCACAAATTTGGTCACTTTTGGTCAAGGCAGTTGGTCGATTTTCCGATTGGTCTAAACAAGGGGGGCTTTTTAGCCTATCAGATTCAAGGAGTATCAAGAACGCCGGTCTTGGGTGAGTCACCTGACATTGGGTATTTTACATAATTTTGTTTGGGTACATTAGGGACCATAGGGAGGTAGTATTATTGGTTAGTTGCGGTTTTTCCAAGTAAGAGTCTTTTGGTTACGAATTTTCCCAGTAAAGGTTTTGGTCTAGCAATAAGTGGCAAAAACCTCTTCTGGTCTTGGTCTACACCGCAGCAAGGGGTCACCGTTATTCTTTCCACGTACACTAGTCGCCTCCGCCCGCCGCGGAGTGTTTGGGGGCAGAGGGTTGAATTATCCCTTCTTGCCTATTATACCCGGTCTGGACGCGCCGCACGCGCACTTTGGCCACCGGAAGTCCCTCGACGGGAGTACGATTTGGCGATCTCGACACTTTAAGTCAAGTACGTTTGGAACGTGCTGTTCACTGGATTGGTCTTTACGTGGAGATATCGTTTGTGGGGGGCCCCCGTAAGTTGGAAGGCTGGGCACGATGGTGGTGGTCAGGTTGTCGATACAAATGTATTCGATTTCGAACTTGACTCCACCACAATGGTGCGCGTGCCCGGATCACTTGGTGGTCGTGGATATCACCGCGAGGTGTCATCAAAGATTGAATTTGAAGATTTGAATTAGGAATCGTTCTGGAGAGGGCGTAAAGAAAGGCTATCACCTTACGTCTTCGTTCTCGATAAAGATGGCGATGTCCGGTCTGAACTGGTGGAGGACCAGATCGGGATTAATAATTTTTTTCCTCCCCAAAAGGCTCCCACCGGAGCCGATCGGGACTATAGCAAGTCCTGCTATAGTCCCGGAAAGGATCAGGACCTTGGTCCTGATCCTATGTATGTGCATAAAATAATTGATGGAGAATCAAAAGCCGAAAAATACTTGGAGGCTGATCAGAATGATCAGAACAACCTCCCCAAGGTCCCCAAGATTCCCAATAAAGGGTTGGTAATGCCGGCAGACGAAGACGACCTCGGAGAAAAGTCGCAAGTCGGAGATGGAGGCATCACTGAAGAAGACCTAAAAAAGATGTATTACATTTTTGAGCTGAAACGATTTGTTCGCTTTGACGTGGTCTTTCGGGTGCTGAACCTCAAGATCCCCGACCATCTTCTCGGTCCCACTACCGAGCCGATCCAGAGTAATCGCCCATTACTGTTGGTGAAGAACTTGGTGGAGATGTTGGCGGAGGTTGGCATTAAAATGCAGAACCCCGCCGATGTCCGAAAACTATTTGAATTTGAGACTTGGAGGCTGAAATCGTCGATGTCGACCTTCCACGACCATTTGGTCCCACTGGTGGGGGCGGTTCGCCGCCCAACTCCCACCGCAGCAGTGAAGGTCGCTGAAGCCTCCACATCGCTTGTCGACATTGGTTCTGATGACGAATCGGTTTATCAGTCTCCACCGGCCTCAAGCAGCTCATCAGAGTTGGAGACCGGTGTCGATCGGATGACCATGGGGGCGGACCATGCCCAGCCTGAACAAAAAAGGGACATGCGGCAGCAAAGGGCTGCTTGCCAGTCGGGGCTCCAGCATCCCCCACAGGACTCAGTTCCGCAAAAGTAGGGTGTCAACACGTTGCCCATGACTCCAGCTAACGTCCAAGCCATATTTGAGACGATGATGGAACGTTTCATGGAAGACCGGGTTAGACCACCTCTGCGCCCACATGTCCAAGACCGGTCTACCCAGCAAAGTGCCAATGTTTGCCGAGATGTGGATATGGAATAGGTAACATCTGTGGACAAGCCCACTCGAAGTGATAAGCAAGGCGGCAAAGGGAAGCGCAAGCCGCAACCGGCCAGACCGCGTAGACCAAGCAAGACAAGTGACTGTGACATGGAGTCGGTCGGCAGTCTTGAAGACCACTGTGGGTCAGACGGTACGGGCGCTGGCAAGCCACGCAAGGCTAACCTAGCCTCCACTACTGCTTACGACTTTGGATCTGCTGCGATTCCGCGCATCCGTATGGCCGCGACGACCGACCTCAAGGACTTCACTGGCAAAGATGCTGATGAAGACCAGGCCCGGTCTTGGTTCGGTCGGGTCAATTCTGCGTTCCTGCAAGACCAGACCCCGAAAAGTGAAAAGTGTCTGATCTTCTGGGATTTGTTGAAAGGACCGGCTGCCAACCGGATCCAACAGTTAGGTCGGGATGTCAGGTCTGACTGGGACCAGCTATGTGCAGAGTTTGAAGGGCAATATTGTAACTCCGGATTTTCGAGTGCCCGCAAGTATCACCATATGCAGAAGCGGAGCGACGAGACACCGATCGAGTATTTGCATCGGTTGAACGTGGCTGCACTTCGTGCCGGCATAACAATTAAAGAGAATAACCCGCCGAACGGTGCTGCTCTGGAACATGTGGGTCACTACATTAGTACCCTGGACGATCAAGAACTGGCGGACCAGCTTACTCTGCTGCGTCTTAGGTACGCGGGTGAAGTTGAACAGACTCTACGGACGCTACAGCAGTCGCGTAGCATGAGGACGAAGAGTGCTGGTGGATCAGGTCGCTACCGATCCAATACCCAGACCGATCCGGTCAAGAGACCCTGGACCAGACCGACCCGAGCGGTCAAGGCGATCGTAGCCGAAGACAGCACTGGATCGGAAGGGGAAAGTGGAAGTCAATTCATCCAGGAGTCATCGGATGAAGACCAGTATCGTAACGTCTATGTTGCGGGACATTCCCCAAAGACCAGGTCGAAGCCCGACCAGGTAGACCGGAAGGGAAGGAACGAAAGCAAGTCCGATCCGGACCGACCTCGTCAGAAGTGCTCCCACTGTGGGTCGAGCAAACATGATGGTCCAAACTGCTGGAAGAAGATGGTGTGCAAGAAGTGCGAAAGACGCGGCCACCCGACTGACCACTTCCTTTTCGTATGCATTTCATGTGGAGAGATCCACGAGGCCGGCCACTGCATGATTGAAGAATTTTTTTTTAACATGATACGCAAGTGGTACGTGCCGGACAAGCACGCGGGGATGCTGCCGCCGGACGCGGAAAAGATGTTAAACTAGAATGCTCGCCAGGTTGGAATCTGGATCGAGCCGAGCGTTCTACGGTTCACATCTATGCATATGTCGGCAAGGAGGATAAGACCGACAATACACGTTCTATTGCAAATTGCGTCGACCGAGACCATCCGGTCTACAGTCTGAAGACCGATGAGTACTCCCGGACTAAGGTGGTTATGCAGTTGGACTTGCTGCCTGGAGAATCCCGTGGGTACTGGAAGTATCACGCACCTGATAAATGGTTCAAGCAGGCGAAAGCCTGTGGCAAGATTAATAACCAGAAAGCGACGATGTTGTTCGACTCTGGAGCTGAAGTATCGATAATCGACTCCGCCTTTGCTCGTAAGGTCGGGTGTCGTATAGACGATACCCAGAGACAAGAATGCGTCGGGATCGGTGAAAACTCATATATGACCGAAGGAATAACGCGTGTGAATATTACTTTGTCGGTATCGCTGGTCTACTTTTCAGCGCTTGGGTTTGGCAAGCTGGCTGGTCAGGACGCTTTACTAGGTATGGATTTCATGGTCCCAGCCGGTATTCGACTAGACCTATCACATGGAGTGCTTACACTCCCGGACGAGGTCCAGGTCCAGTTGGCTGGTCGAAGACCTCTGTATGGTTCGTATACCGATCTGGTCCGGTGGGACCAAGACCTCACTATCCCAGTCGGTTGGTCTGCCGATACCCCGGTCGAGAAAGGTTTTCGTTCGAGGAAGTTATGGTTGATCAGGGGCGATCGGTGGGCCCCGACCTTCGTAAAGAGTGCTGGTCGACGTGATTTTGTCCGTGTTACCAATATCGGTGACAAGCCGCTGACACTGGACAATAACACTATTGTCGGTATGTGGTTAGCAGAAGGGAAGGTACCAAGGAAGATGGGGTTCTTCTCGATTGGATCGAGGCGGTATGTCGAGTGGCAAAACCTGGTGTACCAATCGACCACCGATCTTATCAGCGATGATGGGTCGGTGGAAGAGGATACCTCACCTTTAGTGGAAAGACCAAGTTATGTCACCCCAAGAAAGATGTTGGTCCGAAAAAAGGCGCCGCAGTCACCAGGAAGGGTGGACCATCAAGTAGACGAGCCAAGGTTAGTCAACGTGGTGTCAGCACAAGACCAGGCGACAGCGGAGCAAAAAACGGAAGAAGGGGAACATGAAATTGCTAGGTCGGACCAGGACGGTGTTCCTAATCAGACCGATATCAGTGAAGGACAGCCCGTCGATCAAGACCAGGGGCGTTCAGCCGGTCCAGATGGTCCAGGTGATATCGCCCCAGAAGATGAACAAGTCTGTATACATGAAGGCGGGGAACAGTATATTCAGAAGCTGGAAAGCCAGATGGAAGTCCTCCCTGAAGTGTCTTCCCACTCGCCCGAAGTTACAATGGATGATTTACAAGTGGGTGATCAAGACCTTAACAGTCCAGACCAGATCGAGCAGTTGAAGAGTATCATATGGAAGAAAAGACATCTGCTGATCGGAAAGGGCAACGCCTTACCACCTGCAGCCCGTGGTGCGATTTGCGATATTGACGTGGTAGATGCCAAGCCGATTGCCCAGTAATGTCGATGCGTGGCGCCACAGTACCGTGAAAAGCTTTCTGATCTCATTAAAGGACTGTTGGGAACCAAGATTATTAGACCGTCGACCTCGCCATGGGACTAGCCGATCGTAATTGTTATCAAGAAGAACGGCGTTGACATTAGACTGTGCATCGACTATCGGCTGGTAAACCGGTTGACTAAACTCATGGTGTACCCGATGCTGCTGATTAATGATCTGTTGGAAGACCTCGACAAGACCTTGTGGTATTGTTCGCTAGATATGGCAAGTGGATTTTGGGTGGTCTCGATGACTGATCGAGCCCGTGAGATATCCGCCTTTGTGACGCCGTTTGGTCTTTTCGAGTGGAATCGTATGCCGTTCGGTCTGAAGAGCGCGCCCCTGATCTATCAAAGGCTGATATACAACGCATTGTACGGACACTTCAAGATCAAGACCGATCGGGACCCTGTTGAAATTATGATGTGTTTAGAGAGGGTGAACCCGATCGGGAAAGAGGACCGTCCGTTCTAGGGAGGCGGTCGTACATCGACGACATTCTGATACCTGACTCGTCATGGAACGATCTGTGCGAGAAGGTTGAACGATTTTTGGAGACATGCGACCGCTGGAACCTATCTATCAGCGCCATAAAAAGTTTTTGGGGTATGTCCAAGGTCGCCTATTTAGGTCATATGGTCTCGAACAATGGTCTAGAGGCTAATCCTAAGGACCTGGATTCGTTAAGCAACCTCCCGTTTCCCCAATCTCTGAAGGCAATGCAGTCCTTCCTAGGAAGTTTAAACTACTACAGACGCTTCATCGAAGATTTTGCTATCTACGCGGCTGTGCTGTACGAGCTCCGGGAAGTTGACTATCATATGTTGCGCGAAGGAGATCGGGCAACTTTACAGGAGGGCGCCGACTCTGGTCTTGCTGCAGTTTGTCCGCAAGTGGAGGCCGAAGATAATACGAAGCGTGCACAGTTTGCCTTTGGTATGTTGAAGGTTAAGATGGCGACGCACCGGTTCTCAAGCATTTCGCTCCCGAAAAAGTGCCGACCATTATTGTATATGCCAGTAAGTGGGCTATCTCGGCCACTTTAGTGCAAGATCACGATGGTGTGTATCCTCCAGTCACGTTTACGAGCCGGACGCTAAAACCAAATGAAGTGAACTATGGAATTGTCGAGAAAGAAGTTCTGGCGTTGCTACGAATTCTGGATGTGTGTTACAACCTGCTGGTCGGCCGACCTATAAAGGTCCTGTCAAGACGGTCTACTTTGGCCTGGCTACTATCGGCCAATGGGATGGACGGACGTCTAGGCAGATGGTCGGCGGTCTTGTCGCAGTGGACCCTCGATGTCGTTAAATGCACCGGGGGAGAAGAAGAGATATTGGACACATTAGCTGCCAGTATCACCCCTCGGTCTGAAGTGGACGAGGCATTGATAGCGATTCCCCCGAGGAAACAACCTCGGCAGTCAGCTTCGAGACCGCCACCGACCGTCGACCATGACGAAGAGCTCTTGGTCTTAAGTTTTGACGGATCGGCAAGCGTGAAGAAGAAGGTCGGCGCCTATAGTGCCATATCGTGGAAGTTGCCACAATGGTCTATAGTTGCAGCCGCTGCTGATTTCACGCCGTATATTACTGTTAACGAGGCGGAGTACCGAGGTCTACTTCTATGTCTGGACCTGCTGTCGTCGCAAGAAAAGGGGAGAGTTATCATATGTGGTGACTCCAACCTAGTGATCAGGCAGATCACTGGAGAGATCGACTGCAGGGCTCCACGACTAAGGACGCTAAATGATCTAGTAATGAAGGCATTGAAGGACCACCCCAACCACGAGCTATTGCACGTGAAACGGGACTGGAACAGAAGCGCCGACTACCTCGCGACCAAGGCCATGCAAGACCAGACCGGGGCTACGATCACCGAGAAGGCCGTTCTGGATGAATTGGTGAATATAAACAGGCTCCCAGAAGTGATCGGACCCAAGAACACCCCCGTACAGGTGCATGTGATGGTCGCGACTAGATCGAAAGCTCAGAAGTCTCGCCGACCGTTCCCGAAGGAAAGTTTGAACGAATATGAAGTGCAACAGTTAAAGATGGAACGGATCCTCAAGGCGCAGGACGAAGAAGAATTGATTATGAACCTGAAGACCTACCTGCGTGGTGAACTGTCCAAGTTGACGAACGATCAAGCGAAAGAGTGCATTAAGATCGCGGATAGCTACGAAGTGGATGATAATGGATTATTGTATTACTGCCGCGATGCCGACCAAGACAGTGCAGACCGGGACCGACTGGCGAAATTAGTGATCCCCGAGTTGCTGCAGCCGGATGTCCTTCATCACTATCACGTGAGTCTATAAGGGGGACATCAGGGCATAGGCAGTACCTATGACAAGATCAGGTCCCACTTCCACTGGAGAGGTCTTTTCCGCAGTGTGCAGAAATATGTGGGCTGTTGCACGGATTGCGAGACCGGAAAGGGTAGACCGGTAACCAAGGGGCGATCGCCCGGAAATATCGAAGCTACCTACCCTCTCCAGGTCATAGCGATTGACCACATACCGTCACTGCTAGATCGACGCGCGGCAACACTGAGCTGCTGATCTGGGTAGACCTGTTCACTGGTCTAGTTATTGCGAAGTCAAGTGCGTCTCGGTCTGCGGAGCAGATCGCCCAGAGCTACGAAGAATGTGTGTTCCGAAGATTCGGCGCCAGCGAGGTCATTAGGCACGATCGGGAACCCGTTTTTATGGCCGAGGTGTTCCGGTCGTTCAATAACATGCTGGGCCAGAAACAGAGTGCGACGATGGCATATCGTCCGCAAGCAAATGGATCGGCGGAACGCATGGTGAAGACCATAACGAGGGCGATCAAGATGTACGTTGCTGACCCAGACCAGCGATATTGGGACGAGTATGCAGAAAGGCTGGTGTTTGCACTCAACTCGTCGACCGATCGGGTCCGAGGCGAAACGCCTTTTTATCTGACATATGGATGGGACCCTCGGTCGACACTGGAAGCTGCGATACCTATCGGTTGCACCCGGACCCGCGATCGCGATGCTCGACGCTGGCGCATTCAGGTCCAGAAACACTACCAGCATGCAAAAGAAGTCGTCAACGAAAAGCTGCGTCAGGATACACAAGACCAGGCAGACCGGACCAATGACCAGGTCCGACCCCACGGTATAGAACCAGGGGCGAGGGTATGGCTATACCTAGACCGAGTGAAAGAGGGCTATGCGAAGAAGCTGGCTCACATGTGGCACGGCTCTTTCCGTGTTGCCGAGCTGATCGGTGAGCACGCTGCCCGTCTAGTAACAACTGGTACAGATTACAAGGTCTTCCCGATCGTGCATGTGTCCGAGTTGAAGCTGGTCCGAGAATTTCCTGATCGACCCAAAACTCCCTGTCTGGTAGACGAAGAAAAAAGATTTGATTTCGATGAAGCGTTACTGCCGGAGGACAGTTGGGAACGACCATTAGAGGAAGACGAGTTTGAAGTGTAGAAGGTCTTAGATGTTCGGTCGACCAAGAAGACCAGCTTCGGTCGGACTCACCGAGAGTACCTGGTCCGATGGAAGGACCATGATGAATCAACTTGGGTCGACGAGCTCGATTTGAATTGTGGGGCTCTTCTAAGAGAGTTCGAACGAGAACGAGTCAGTCGTAATCGCTTCGCAGTGATGCATACTCATGAAGACCAAGACCAAGACACGCAGTAGCATCGGTCGGTATAGACCGGTGTGAAGATGTGGAAGGTCCGGAGTTGATGTGAAATTGTGATGAAATGTGACGAATTGGAGTAGCGGAATGACGAATGTGATGGCTATTTTTCGTGATGGAGGTGGAACTATTTACGATAACGTGTTCGGTGCAACTATGGAGAGAGTGGTAAAATTAGTTCAAGTGATTTGACGATCGGATATATGAAAAAGAAATGATGACATGTATTGCGAGTTATCTGGTCGACTACCTTCGACTTCACTTGCTATCGCCCCACAGACGGCCGATGACCATCGACGGATGATTTTCCACTTGATCCTGAAACAGGTTACGCGAGGGGTCCTTCCGGTCAAGCTGGACCAAAGCATCCTTGAGGTCCGCGACCGGCTCAGCGCAATCAAGACCGGGGTACCATATGCCGTCGTCGGCCAGCAGTCTGGTCTTCTCAACACGACGCCTCGGCATGTGGAGGAACACCGGGTACAAGAACACGTCGACGTCACACTCGCGGGATCGCATCCCGTCCAAAATGTACTCGCACAGGGACTGCCAAGCCTCGCCCGCCCGAATTCGACGTCGCTTGCGCTTGATCTGGAACGTCGCCAGGCCCGGATCTTGTCGCACCCGGTCGGGGGGAAGCACCAAGTATTGGGACACTTCCCAAATTGCTTGGCCGTGGATCTTGTTGAAATTCTTCACCCGGCCTAGCAAAGTGCCGACCCACGGAGTCAAGTGGAACACAAGTCCTATCTTGGGGTGTTCGAAAATTTTGCATGGTTCATCGCCGTATAGGCGGGAGATCTGCGCCGACGTAATCAAGTCCACCCTCCATGCAGACGCGACAGGGGTTTTATTGGCCGGTGGAAAAAGCCAGGGGTCCGGGCGGGAGAAAGACCGGGCCAGAAGCTGCTTGGTCAGGGTAGACCGGCGCAAACAGCCGATTTGCCCCGACGACCACGGCAAGGTGATTTCAAGCGTCCGCGGCGGAAGGGATCTGGTGTCAACTGCCATGTTCTTCACTAGAGCGTACTTGTGAATATTGGATGTCCCGGGGAGAACCGAAGGCGCCGTCTTCGCTGATGTCGATACTGTTGTGGCGTCACTTGGCAAACCGGTCTTCTGTTCTGACCCCAATGTAGACTCCACTTGGATGAAACTTTCACGCAAATTCGTTCGTGACTTGGACTGGATGGAGACCATAAACTCGGAATCGCAAGACCCTTCGCTGGAGTCCTCCTCGGACGAGACCCCTGTGTGCTTGGTGCAAGTTGCAGTACGGCGCGAGGGCGCTCTACCTTCCGAGGGGCTGTAGATCTCGCCCGTGTCCGAGTCCGAGTCCATAAGAAGGGCCAGTGTTTTGGCTCGCTTATGAGGCACTGCACGCTTTCCCTCGAGTCTAGGTTCGCGCGCAGTGCCCCGCGCTCTCGAGCTACCCTGCGCGTCCGCGCGCTTCTTTGATTTGTGTGCAATTTCGGGCTGCTGAATATCAGCCAATGAACGGTGTCGGTCTTGGTCCTGCTGCAAGCGGTCTTGGTCTTGCTCCGAGGCGACTAAGGTTGCCGACGCAGACCAATCTATGCTGGAGGAAGCAGTCTAACACGGATGCAGCAAGTTCATCAAGCGCTGGCGGCACTGGTCTAGTGCCACCTGACGACGACCCGACTCTAGCGTCCAAGCGTCTGACTTGTCTTGATAAGACCGGACCTTCCCGGTCTGGTCTTGAATGGAAATTTGAAGCTTGGCAATGCGTCGCGCGAAGTCGTCGCCTTGCATGCGCAGAAAGGTCGCGTCAAACTTTCCGTCCAGTTGCTGCCGGCGAACAAGTGCAAGTTGATCCCGGAGATGAGACTGATAAGCCTCCAGACGGGACAGCTCATGACGTGCACTTAACATCTCCTCTAGAATTGGTCGGAGCTGGTCAACATGATCGTCGGACTGCCTATCAGCATCAAGCAAGGCACCTATTTCCTTGACGACGCTGGGAGGGATGAGAGCTGAAGACAAACGAGGGTCAAGACAAGTACAAGACGAAGACCAAAGATGCGCACCTCGTGTTGCCTGGTGGGCTACCTGGGTCCTGAGACGCATGTTTTCTGCAAGCATGTCCTGCATCCACGTGTCGGCTTCAGTCTGACACCATTCCGATGTTTGAAGTGCAGGAGAGTTACATGGGCTGCCAGACCGAGCCGACCGGATAGGTGAAGAAATGTGGAGCGACTCGGCACATAGAGTCTCTACAAGAACAAGCGTCAAGAGGAAGCATAAGAGGATCGAGTGCAGTAAAGTAAGTACCTGGCGCAGGTGGCGAAAATGGCTGGTCCATGGTGAAGAAGTGTGAGTGACCAAGGTCCAGTTGGTCGAGTGATGGGTGAGTCAGCCCGTTATCGTTGTGCGACACGGTCGGACTCAGGGGCGGCTGTGGTGAAGTGTACCACAAATTTGGTCACTTTGGTCAAGGCAGTTGGTCGATTTTCCGATTGGTCTAAACAAGGGGGGCTTTTTAGCCTATCAGATTCAAGGAGTATCAAGAACGCCGGTCTTGGGTGAGTCACCTGACATTGGGTATTTTACATAATTTTGTGTGGGTACATTAGGGACCATAGGGAGGTAGTATTATTGGTTAGTTGCGGTTTTTCCAAGTAAGAGTCTTTTGGTTACGGATTTTCCCAGTAAAGGTTTTGGTCTAGGAATAAGTGGCAAAAACCTCTTCTGGTATTGGTCTACACCGCAGCAAGGGGTCGCCGTTATTCTTTCCACGTACACTAGTCGCCTCCGCCCGCCGCGGAGTGTTTGGGGGAAGAGGGTTGAATTATCCCTTCTTGCCTATTATACCCGGTCTGGACGCGCCGCACGCGCACTTTGGCCACCGGAAGTCCCTCGACGGGAGTACGATTTGGCGATCTCGACACTTTAAGTCAAGTACGTTTGGAACGTGCTGTTCACTGGATTGGTCTTTACGTGGAGATATCGTTTGTGGGGTTTCACGGGCATATTGGGTCTTCACGTGGACATATTGGCTCATTGTAACATTGGTTGGAGTTTAGACCGGTATTGGTCTTCTCTCATATTGGTAAGGGGCTAGACCGGTTGATTGGTCTACCCTCTATTATTTCGTATTGGTCAGGTCTAGATCGTTTGAACGATCGACCTATTGGAATTTATCTTTTGGAATTGTTTCTGGTCTGTACGTACCTGGGGTGAAGAGTTCCGCCCTAGGTACATCTAGCCAGCACGGTCTCATATTCAAGACCGAATCAGATCGAACTGCGATCCCGATCCACCGAGTGTGTAACTAGCCCATTCCAACGGGTACAAAAGGTGAGATGAACTTAAGTGAATCGGACCAAGTGTCTTTGGATGATGACCGGTCGTCTGCCAGCAGCGGACGATCGGACCAGATTTCGAATGGAGGTCCGCGGGGTACCCCCCGTAAGTTGGAAGGCTGGGCACCGGGTGGTGGTCAGGTTGTCGATACAAATGTATTCGATTTCGAACTTGACTCCACCACACTAACAATCGTGGAGCTTTACACTCTATTTCACCGCGCATATTCCTGATCACCAAATTTGAGTATCCACACACGATCATCCTTCCTTTGGGTTGTCGCGACAGTAGACCCAAAATTTGAAGCAATCCATGGTATTTATATTCATTTGCTGTGATTCCAGGTGCACGATCAGCAACCGCGGTCATAATCTTCCACTCCGGTAATTTCCACACGATAGCGCCAAATGCACCCATACGTCGCTTGACACTTGCAGATCCATCGAAACTGATCACGTAGAGTTCTTCGCCTTTCTCTACCGTAGGAGGTGGTACTTCAATCATCTGCCGTGGTTGCTTTTTTGGTGCGATCGCGATCAGGGCTTCATCAATTTCGGTGCGAGGGGTGATACTTGCGGCTAACACCCTAGTACCTCCTCTTCTCCATGTACACATTTCTTGATCCCAAGGTCTCATTGTGATAAAATCGCAGCCCATCTGCCCAATCGTCCGTCTAGCCCGTTGGATGTTAGTAACCATTTCAACGTGGATCGACGTGACAAGACATTGATCGCCTTTCCGACTAGCATCGTGATGTAAACATCCAAAATCCGCAGAAGCGCCAGAACTTCCTTTTCGACGGGGCTTTAATTCAGCTCACTGCTCTTCAATGTCCGGCTGGCGAATGCGACAGGGCAAAACACTTGATCATGTTCTTGTACCAACGCGGCAGATACTGCCCATTTGCTGGCGTAAAACACGATCAACGGCGTTTTGGCTTGATCAAAATGGTGCAGGGTTGTGGCTGACGCAATCTTCGCTTTCAGCATACTGAATGCCACTTTTTCCCTGATCAATCGATCGTCTTCATGATCCGACTCCTCCAGGATCGATGATCGGCTCTTCAACTCTTGATAATCAATATCTCTTAATTCGTAGAGCACAGCAGCATAGATCGCGAAGTCTTCGATAAATCGACGGTAATAGTTCAAACTTCCCAAAAACAATTGCATATAGCACTAAGGTACCAGGAAAAGGAAAATCGATCAGATCATCCAAATTTTTTGGATTTGTTTCAACCGCGGCTAGAGACGTGATGCCCTAACTAAGGAAATTCGCTTCGCTCCCAGTACGATTTAGCCACGCTGATCGATACGTTCCACTGATCGCACTTTTCCAACAAAATCAGCACCTTATCACACAGGGTAGTCCATGTAGGTGCAGGGATCAAAATATCATCGATATATGATCGCCGCTGCAGAAGAGACGGGCCCAGTGTCTGTTCAGGCTCTCCCACAGTGAATACATCAGCCGATTCGTCGGCACCGTCCTTAACCTTGAGATACCCGTACAATGCATTATCGATCAACAGATGGTAGATTCGCGGAGAATTATTTAGGCCAAAGGGCATCCTATTCCATTCAAACAATCCAAACGGAGTGACAAACGCCGAAATCTGACGTTCTCGATCGGTCATAGACACGACCCAAAAACCACTCGCCATATCCAAAGATCAAAACCAGAACTCTTTATCCAAGTCTTCGAGTAGATCAGAGATCAGGGGCATTGGGTATACCATCAAATGCGTGAGTTGATTCACCGCGCGATAATCGATACATAATATCAACCACATTCTTCTTCACAATGACCACTATAGGTGATGTCCAGGGTGACGTAGATGGCTGTAGGCTCTTAGTAGCCAATAGCCCCTTGATCAAGGCCGATAACTTCTCGCGAAATTGTGGAGCCACCTTTCGACACTTTTGGGCGATCGGGCGCGCATTGCGTACATCGATATCACAAACAACTCCACGTGAAGCAGGAGGTAGCGCGTTCCCTTTCCCGATAAACAGATGTTTCTTCGCCCAAATTATATCGCGAAGTTGATAAATTTCTTCTGCCGTGTTGATCAAGGGATCACCGACTTGCAATCATCCTTTGTCACTTCTTCGGTACTTGCGGGCACTTCAGGCAACGTAGCGAGCTGCTTCTCCAATTCTTCCACGTACAGATCTCCTCCTTCATGGTAACAAACTTGATCATCGATAGGAATCACACCAAATTCATTATGATCGGCTGAGACAGGGTGATTGCGTGTATCTTGATCCGGCTCATATCTTGTAACAGGTTGTTCAATTTCATGATCCAAGGTCGGACCTGTCACCCTCGGCTCCTGATCGCACCTCTCTTGCACTTCTTGTACATTTTGCGACCCTCCGGTTACTAAAGCGACAGACGTCACGATCGGGTCCGTAGGTCGTACTAAAAAACTTCGAGGAGTAGAATACTCCTTCTTCTCGACTAGGGGACCTTGATCGACACTTTCTTGGTCGACATGTACAGAGTCGGTAGACGCTTGATACGCGAGATTTTGCCACTACTTATAGCGATTGGACCCCATCGAAATAAATCCAGTGCGACGAGACACGTCATCTTTGTTCATACAGATACCTAAAATTGTATCGTCTTGTACAATGATCGGGTGATCAACGACGTTCGTAGCACGCAGATATCGTAAATTACCCACGCCACTAGTGACAGTGGGGACCCAATCTTTTCCACGAGTAATGCACAACTTTCGAGATAGCTGACCACGAATCCGAACCTGAGCAGATCGACCTACTGGGATCTGTTCGTACTGATCAAGTTTCATATAATTTCCACTTGATCCGTACAGCTGTCGACGTCCTTCTAATGGGATGATCACCTCATCAGGCAAACTTAGTGCACCATGGGCGACGTCTAATCAAACACCAGATGGTATCATAAAATACATACTGAAATATCATCTTGACCGACAAGTTTGCCCACCCATGCATGGAAATAATAAACCAACGCTAAAGGTGTGAAACCTGTACGGCAAAAACAAAGATTGTACGAAGAGAAATCTGTAGCCCGCTAACGTAATCTTGATTTTAGTGCGCCCTTCTGTGAGTTATGCACTTTCTCCAATGCCGACACATTCTTGCGTTTGACTCGTGTCGATCTGACAATTCACCTTACGAGCAAAGGTTGAGTCGATGATCGACACTCCGGCACCAGAATCAAATAATAACGTGGAACGTTCGTTATTAATTTTACCGCTCGCATTGGCTTGTTTAAACCATTTCTTTGGTGAGTGGTACTTCCAATATCCACGTGATTCACCCAGAACTAGATCAACTTCCATGATCACCGGGGACCGAGAAAACTCATCAATACGGAAATTAGCCAAACGTGGTAAATCAGGCTGATCACATTTTTCATTATCTATTTCTGCTGCTTGATCATCCATCTTCTTATCCACATACCTGGCGAGCGTCCTAGTTTCACAAATCTTCGGATTCCTTGGGCAACATTCCAGCATGCTTGGTGGGATTGTACCACTGGCAAATGCGATTGTAAAATTCTTCCATAGGGCACTTTCCCGCATCGTGAACTTCACCGCATGCTCGGCAGACGTACAAGCACTGATCGGTCGGGTGTACCTTCTTGACACACTTCAGGCAGGTCAGGAGCTTCCAGCAACGTAAATTATCGTGCCTTATCGATCCACAATGACTGCACTTCTTCATCTTCCCATGATCAACTGCACTTGAATCACTTCTTTTCCCCGATAGGGACTCACCAGGTTGATCATGCGCCCCTGGTTGATCGCGCATAGCAGCAATCATATAACGGCGCTGATCCCCATCAATTCCACTGTCGTCGGCACTTGATTCCTCACTCCCAGACGTCACTTTGATCGTGCGTACTGCTTTGGGCTTCCGTGCCGGGACAGGTGCCCGATCATCGCCAAATTTCTGGCGGAATCGGCTGGTACCTACCGCCGCTGTTGGCTAGCACCATTTATTGCGTGCATACGCCCGCAGCGTCTCTTCCAGATCCGTGGCGTTATCCAACCGCAGAAGTTCCAGTTGATGAGCGAGTTCGCGATTGGCCAATGTGTCCAGAAAATGTTGGACATGTTCGCGTAAGATTGTAGGCGATCCGTCCCTGATCGGCAACTTGGCTCGCAGTCCCGCCACATTCAACCGGTGCAGATACTCAATAGGAGTTTAATCCGATCGCTGCTTCGTGTAATAATACTGGCAGGATGCCGACTGACCACTTCCACAGTATTGAACTTCAAAATCATCCACGAGACTTTTCCAACTTGATCGAGTGCCTCTACTCATATGGTGATGCCAATTGCGTGCTGGCCCTTTTAGCAGATCGCCCAGGTCAAACACTTTTCATGATCAGAAGCTTGATCACGCATAAATTCCGACTTGAGGCGACTAATCCAATTCCGCGCTTGATCTTCATCTCCTTCCTTTACCTAAAATTCTTTCAGATCACTGATCGCGGACATCTTTATCGTGGGAATCGGCTGTTGATCAGGCATCCCAGTATACGCGGACGCAACTGTGGCTCGTTGCCGCAGTGTGATCGGCTTATCTGGATCAATGTAATCACTCTGGGATCGTTGATCATGGAACGAATACACGGATTCCATGTCAACGTCCTTGACCGTCGTCGATATTCTTGGCTTCTACTGCTGATCACGAAGCGAATGCACGGACTCCATATCGATATCCTTGATCGACGCAGCTCTTCCTGGATTTAGCTCGAGTTTTTTGTGCCAACGACTCCAGGTATCAACTTGCTTCTTTACTCGGCCAGAAAACTCTCCATAGCCTTATCAAAAAATGTCTGAAGCTGTGGACCTTGCGATGCTTGATCAACTTCTACCTTTATCGATTGAGGTTCCTTCTTGGTAACCGCTAATTTGTCTTCATCTTTCTGGCAAACTGTCATCCTGGGGATCTTGAGCTCTATGTTCCGGCACTGCTCGACTCCACTCCAGGCTCATAGCCTTCGGAAGGGGCAGATTCGCAACAGGATGATCCCGAGTGTTCTGCCACGTTGATCGACGGGCCCGCCTCAATTTTTGGCGGATAACTGGGGGGGGTCCTCCATAGTAGATCGACCCACGATAGGTACCACCAACTCGTATAGTCGATGTGTAGCGGTCCTAATATCTCCTAGGTCCTGATCTAACATTTCTTTGGCATCGTAGGCGCTTGTCGACAGTCCAGATTGCTTGATCAGGCGTGTTAGCCCTAACACCAGCCGAAGCTGGTCATTCCAATTCTTCACTGATCGATCGACCGGTCCTTTCAGCTCTCCGCTCATCGTGACCCCGAGGAGGTTCATGATCGCGTTCGTCAATAAGAAATCTTCCAATCCTCCTTTGTAAACCTTTCGGTAAAACGTTTTCACCAGATCCAATTCCGTTGGCGGCGTACTTGATCGACTTTCGTCGCTCTCCGACCCAGGTGCCTTAGCAACGCCTTCGGCTGGTCGGTATTGCAATACTTCACCATCGGATCCCAATCCGGATCCTTATACACACATGTATTTGGCGGATCATAACTTGCTTTATAATCCGCATGGGCTCCCGAAGGAGCCTCGGGAGGTGGTTGAGGCTTCTCCTCCTTTATCGCATCAAGATACCTCCCCAGGTCCTGATGATCAGCATTTCCATCCTTCTTCAGACATGGCGACGGCGAACTGCCTTCCGTCGTCACAACCACCTCCTCTTTTTCCACCTTTATCTTCACTTCTGCTTCCGCTTCTGTTTTCACGTCCACACCAGCGCCATCTTGCGTAGAATTGCGGTGATATCCCGCGTCGCCCAAAGATTCGGGCACGCGCACCATTGTGGTGGAGCGGCTGATCAAAGTTTTTGACGCTTGATCGGGCGTCAACACAGCGTCCGGACTGCCGACTAACGAAGGGGGTCCTCCGGTTGTCCTGTGACTGCCTGTGTTCCTGCTCACCTTGTGTACCCGACGGCTTGGGCGTGGGTCGCTCTCCAGGTGGCGGCGACGTCACTCTGCAATTCCTTCTTGCAAGATTGGGGTAATACGTGTCGAGTCGACTGGTGTCGATCAGGCTTGATCAGGCTTGATCAGGCGCAAATAGTCGATGATCAGGGCCTCTGGTCGTTGATCAGGGGGTGATCAGGGGTTATCAGAGCCAATAGTCGAAAATCAGATCGTGATCTACCTGATCTACCTGATCGGCCTGATCGGTCTGATCGGTCTGATCGATTTAGTCGATCAGGCACTAGTTGGCGCGAGTTGCGAACAGATGAATGCAGGTCGCAAGTTGCAGAGTGTCGACCAGGTGTTGATCTGCGAAGGGGGTACTTGATCAGGCAGCTGAAGTCTTCACTGCCCGATCACGGAGCCTCTCGAGTCTTAAACAGCTAAAAGAACACCGAAATAGATGTATTCTTAGCCTAGACTTTACGAGGGAGGGGAATTCCACTAAATCCACCAAGAGTTCCCTTGGGGTGCTTACCGCAGCCGAACTCTAGGGGCCAAACGTGAACCAAAGGGGATGAGGTGAGAGCGCACTTCTAGATCACGTTCCCGAAACCAAAAACCTTTACAAGAAGAACCGCTGGCACAGCGGGCGGAGTTGCGATGAGTTCTCAACACTCTACGCCTGTCGGTGGGCCAAAAACGCACAAAGTGCTCCCGCCCGGGACGTAGAGGTGTATACTAACGGGGGAGGCGCAAAGGTGCCGTCCCAGAAACGATCTGCTCGATCGTACGCAAAAGGAGAACTTTTTTATCGCTTATATCCTAAGAACTACCAATTACCTAATATCAACCAATCAGATCCGTCCATTCCAGCGTCCTCCGTTGACCAGTCGACCTGATTTATCCGTCGTTCGCCGCTGTTCGCCGCTGTTCGTCGGTGTTCGTCGGTGTTCGTTAGGTACCTGCACATAGTCGTACCTCTTCATGATGCCCCGTTTATGTCCTGTCTATGTACCCCGCAGTTGTAACCGTGACTGTAGACACCGTGGTACACACAATCATACACGATTACGCACCCGATTTGTGTCCGTAGTCACACCCCTAATTAGGCCCACAAATAAGCCCTTAATTAGGCCCAATTTTATGGCACACTTTGCCACAATGGGTTAATGATAGTCCCACTTGCAAGCGACCCTCGGTCACATTCGCTGTGGCGAAGGCCGTTTCTACCTCGCGGAGCCACACATAGAGGTTATCACCTTTTTCACCGGTGAATTCCTTTATCTTAAAAGATAACGGGGGACGCACCCCCGTAGACGCAGGATAACTTCCGCGAAAACTTGCCTCATGGGCGATGAGGACGTTCACCCTCTCACGCACGGTATTTAGACCCTGCTCTATTAGGAGGCGCATGCCATCCTGACCCAATATGGGTACCAGGCTCTTAAAGGCTTCTTGTTGGACGGGGGTCAGCTGACCCCACTCATCCTGGTCCATCCTTTGCAGAGGATGCCGTCTACCAATACAGGTATTGGATTGACTACTAGTGCTACCAGATGTAACCGGTGCGTAAACGCACGGTGCGGCTAGTGCACAGAGGAATACTTTCTTTAAGCGGCGATACGCCGCTACTTAGCCGATACGCCCTTATATAAGGGCTTAGTGGGAGATTGCTCTCTCACTCAGGGCCAAGATTCCCTGAGTTTACGGTTGGCTTACGCTAACGCCTTATCCTAAGGCTTCCCTTAGTAGGGAGTAGCTAGGGGAGGTGCTCCCCTGCTAAGGCACTCACTGCACGCTCGACCGTTCCGGGTCGGGCGTTTAGCAGGATATAGTGTATTTGTAAACTGATTTATTATTTAATATAAAATTAGCCTAACTTAATAAACTAATGTAAACTATATGCAATAATAGGTAGAACTTACTTAATCCGTACCTAGCCGAAGATGTAATGTACACCACCTGTCTACCAACACGTGGCAGGCTGCCACGCCTTCACCAAGGGCTCCCGCCCTGATTGGTTAAAACAACCAATAGGTCCAATACTTGACCTTAACCGTTGTGTATTTACGTACACCAACGTAACTAAATGTAACCCCGTTACAAGTTCGGACTCAATTTGTTGTTGCTATTGCCTTCTCTTGAACGATTTTCGGCCAACAGTCGATCCACGAGCGATTCGTCACGGGTTTCTGTCCACGAGGCGAGCGTTTATGCCCCCCCCCCCCGACATGGGCCAGCGACGAAATCGAGTTACCAGGTGGTTTCCATGCCGCAATACGGGAACAATGTCTTGCAAAAAAAATGCTCAATGTGTTTGTGTGGTTACACTAAATGCACAAAATGGCGTGTTCGCGTTTTTTATGTTGTTTCCCAAAAGCTCAAATTTAAACTTGATATGGAAGAGTACAATCGCGAGGCGCCACTTTTTGACCGCCGCTTTCACATGTTGGTCCAATATCCGGATCGTGACGAAAAGGTATTGCCTCTCACGATTCGAATTCTCACGGGTGTGCGCGTACGTCTCTCCATCTGCGTGTTTGCTCTTGCCTTGAACTAACCAAACGGTACGCAAAAATGATTTTCGACTAGCAAAATCACGCCAAGAACCAAAAGGAACGTGTCATGCGGATCGAGATTACCGATGACGACGGTGGCGATCCGTACTTTTTATATCTCTGGAGCGTCTCCGAAGAGGAATTTCATGAGCTCAAGGCTCAGCAGCGACTGCTGGTGGATTTTGCTACGTTTCCAGCCAATCTCATTGACTTGCTGCAATGTTGTCTGAAAGACAGTAAGAAAGTGACGGAAGAGGATGATGAAAAAGCGGTGAAAACGGACGACCCCGTGGAGAAGGAAGCTGCTAGGTTGATGAAGGGGTCAAGCGAGACGCAACCTAACCTGAAAACGAGATCTGCTGGACCAATTCCACTCAGGTCAGCATGACAATCGCTTTCCGCTGTAATATTTTTCTCATGCATCAAGTTGATGCTTTTTCGTACGTTTGTAGCTATTTAGCAGTGCTAAACACATCCGATAGTCATGGCCACTCGGTGTTTAGCATTGTGGAAACAAATCCGTTCAAGCAATTGACACATCTGTCCTTACGGTTTTTACCGGGTGATGATGTAGCGATCAAGGCGTATCTAGCCGCGCGATTGGCGCAGGTTGAAACAAGTAGACGTTCTGTGTCAGCAGCTTTAAAACAGACGAGTGAAGAGCTGCAAAGGAAGCAGACGAGTGAACTGCAGCTGCAAAAACAATTGTCGGCGTTACGTTTCGAGGCAGAATCGACACTTTCGCAAGAGAAAATGAAGTTTGCAGACGAATTGGATAGTCAACGTCGAGAGGCAGCGGGGGTACTGAAAGAGCGTGAAAGTGAGCTTAATGCGAAAATCGATGCTCTAGTGGAGAAATATGAAAAGGAGGTGAGTTTTGCTTGCGTAAAAAAGCATTTTCATTTAAAGGTTGACTTCTTTTCGCGTTCTCGTTAGATTCAAACGCTCAAGGCTATAGCAGAAGCGAGTGAAGCAAAAGCGCAAGAGTTGGGAAAGCAGAAATACCAGCACGAAATGCAGATTGAACAGTTGCGGGCTCAGACGCAAGATCTCAGTCAAGGCAAAAGTGCGCTGTCCGCCGAAGTAGACAAGCTACGGAACGAAAATAAAGAGCTCGACCACATGGTGTTTCAGCAGGAAAAACAGATGAATGCGCTCCAAGTTCGTGCTGAAGGTTTGCAACATGAGCTAGCAGACAAGGAAGATAGGATCAAAAAGACCACGGAGCTCTTACAGGCTGCAAAGGTACACAACGACGAAGTGGATGAGTCGTTAAAGTTGTATCGAGATAATCATGCCAAGCTTCAGCAAAAGCTTGAGCTAAGCATTTCCGAGATAAACAAGGTAGACACGTGCGTGGCACCAACGTAGTTTGAGCTTGTACGACTAAGCTTCGTTGAGTGCAGGGAAATGAAATCATTGAACGGATACAGACGGAAAATCGTACGCTCAAGTCCAAGATGCGGACAAAAGCCAAGATTATCAAGCAGCAAGAACGGGTATATCGGCGTCTCCCTCCATTGTAGGCCATCCGTTTTGTTGACGTTTGAGATGCATGTAATGTCGTAGTTTCTCGAAGAAAAGCAACTTCAGCGGGAAGAAGCTTTATTAGAGCTCAAGTCGATGAAAGAAGACCTGCGCAAGCGCGACGATCATATTTTACAATTAAAGGTACGCAGAAACGCGAGGACAGTCTCGGTGCCTCGGGTTGATTGACAACGTTGGCATGTTTTTTCCAGGGTACAATAACTGATTTGAGTCAGAAACTGGAGGACAGTAACAAGTTACTCGCGTCGAACCAGCAAGGTATGTTGTTGTTCTCTTGCTTTGCCCCCTGTTTGCGGTCTACTCTAATGCGATCGTGTATCCCAACTCGCCAGTCATCACGTGGTTAAACAAAGAAATCAACGAAGCACAGCTTGGCCACCAACGAAGGTCGAGTGCCCATCCGTCTGTCCTTGCCTTCCGTCCATCGGACAAGCTCGTCGACTGACTGATACGCGCGCGTGCCGAAATCTTTTAGAATGAGCACGTACTCGTTACGTGCTACGACACCCCTTTTTCAGTGGTACCTGCGAGCCACTAAGACCCGTAATCGAAACCCACACGTTAAATGATTAATCCGCCATCAATGCGAATGCATTGTCCTGTAATATACGACGCTTCGTCACTTGCCAAGAAAGTCACGAGGTGGGCCACTTCCTCGGCGTCTCCATACCGAGCGAGCGGGATGTTGTGCAGCATCCGGGCCCGCACACGCTCGTCCATCGCGTCCGTCATGTCCGTGCGAATAAAGCCTGGCTCGACGAGATTCACGCGTACATTACGCGTACCGAGCTCCTTGGCCAACGTCTTGGTGACGCCCACTAAGCCTGACTTGGACGCACTGTACGCGACTTGTCCGACGTTCCCTGCAGCGCCCACGACACTCCCAATCGAGATGATACTCCCGTGACGCTTTTGGATCATCCCTTTTGCCACGGCTTTGCTCATGTACACGGGTCCCATTAAGTTCGCAGCCACGACCTCGTCCAGCTCGGCGTCTTGGAGTCGTACTAATAAACGATCTCGGGACATGCCGGCCGCATTCACAAGCGCTGACGGACTTGTACCGAACGTCGCGGTCACTTGCGCGACGACGTGAGCCGCGTGGACACTTGCGTCGCGATCCGCCCGTCGAGGACAAGTGTACGTTACCGGCAGGACGGACGGCGAGATTTGGGCGGCGGCTGCTTGCGCTCGTGTCAAGTCGCGAGAGGTGAGTGCGACCTGCCACCCACGACGATACAGTTGCCGCGCGACGGCAAAACCAATGCCGCGACTCCCGCCCGTCACGAGCGCCACCCGTGTGGCCATTGGCTCCACTAAGTTCGGTTTACGACGGTAACGATGACATTCATTCTCTCTTTTAGGGGACAGGCTAAACGGCAGCAAGTGAAAGACTAACTTGCAGCAAGACTACGAAAAACAAAAAAAGTACCAAAAAGGATATACTTTTTTACCCTTTTGGGACTTTTATGCGCGGATCAAGGCATTTAAAGTTGGACATATTCGTACAAGACCAAAAAAGGTATACTCAATGTTTGTGTATTTGTATCAGACTATAATTTAGTTATAGTCAAATATATTACTTGTAATAGACTAGTTCGTATTTCATGGCAACGTTCAGCGCGGCGGAAGCAGCCGTGTACGACCGGCAGATGCGCCTGTGGGGCGTGGAAGCCTTGAAACGTCTTCAAAATTCACGCGTTCTCGTCAGCGGTCTATCCACGATCGGATCAGAACTTGTGAAAAACTTGGTGCTCGCTGGTGTGAGCGTCACATTACACGATACGCAATCCGTGACGCCACTAGCCGTGGCGTCCCAATTTTTTCTTTCCCAAGAAGACGTGGGCAAAAATGTAGGTCAAACGTGGATTTTCAAGCAATAGACGCAGCCCCGAAATGTCCAAACGTTCCTTTCAACTTGATGATTGTATGTGATGAGAATAGCGTGCCGAGGCGTGTCTCCCGCGTGTGCAGGAGCTGAATCCTTTGGTGCAAGTGGCATGTGATGCGAGGACGAGGACGGGTCTTCCAGACGACTTTTTCGAGCAATTTACCGTCGTGTGTCTCGTAGGAGCTCCGCGTAGTGTCGAGCTGAGGCTGATGCACGCTGTCGTTCTTTTGGTATAGCGTTTTATGCGGCGAGAAGCTTCGGTTCGGAAGGAATTTTATTTGCTGACCTGGGCGAGCACACGTTCCGTCATGCTGCGGTGGGAGCTGATGCAGCGCCAAGTGAACCAAAGACAGTAATGTTTTCGACGCTAGAGGAGGCTCAAAAGGTTCAGTGGAGCTCGCTGCAGAGTTCACGAAAACAAGCTCCGCAGTTGCCTCGAGTATTTGTCAAAAACGAATGCATGTAAAGTATTGAAAATGGGTGAAGTAGGATACGTGACTGAATCTGTTTGCTTGATTCCAGTGCTGCAAGTCTACAAGAGCCAGAGAGGCTTCGGGAAGATCACGAGTGGCGACGAAGTGGACTTTATTCAGTACGCTAGAGAGCTGTTTCGAACCAATGGACTGGACGAGGACTATCTGTCACCGGATCAGTTGCAGTACGTTGCTACAAGGAGTAGAGTGCGCTTAAGACTTTAACGATCAAAGGTAAGATATATGCAACTCTGCTCAAGTCAATCCAGCTAACATCTGTTATCAACTCCATCTGAAATATTGACAACTCACCTGGCAAACACCAGCCGCCGACCACGCGTAAAAGTCCCAAAATGACGTAACTTAACTAAAAGACAAATTATTACAATAAATTCCATATTGTATTCTTTGGTCCCAAAAGGGTAAAAAAGTATATCCTTTTTGGTACTTTTTTGTTTTTCGTAGTCGCTGCCTCACTTGCTGCCGTTTAGCCCGTCCCCTCTTTTAGGCTATAAACATCGAGGACGGCGATGGACACGCGATCGAGTGGTCAGTGTACGTGAGTTTTCCGGTCTCTGGATCCGCGCGGTAGACGTCCAGGCTGCTCGTATCTTGGTTCACTGCAAGCAAAAAATCCTTGTAGATGAGGATATCGCGCGGCGTCTTTCCACGAGTGGAAACACACTCCACAAGCTCCAGACGTGTGTCAGCCAAGATTTTGTAGACCGTGATCGTGTCGCTAAAGCGAGTGGCGGCGTACACGAACCTTTGATTCGTGGAAATGTGAATGTCCGATGCCAATGGCGCAGGACCCGCGTAGTTGGGTGGCAACGTCGAGATGTTTTGGAGCACTTCGTGACCCACTTTGCCCGTCTTGACATCCAGGGGATGCACCCCCACGGTATTGTCGAGCTCGCCAATGATGTAGGCCACGCCAAGCGTGGACGACAGCGCGAAATGGCGCGGACCCGAGCCTGGCGGACGAACGATGAACTCTTCGTCCACTAACTTTTGATTCTCCGCATCGAGCGTGTATTGCACCACTCGATCAGTGCCTAAATCCGCAGCTACGAGACCGTTGGACGTCCACGCTGTACTATGAATGTGCGAAGCATCTTGACGGTCTGGCACAACGAGACTCGCGCCGGGAAAACAATGATAGTCTGACGGAGGAGCCAAGGAGCCGTCGGGCTTTACAGGAAACAGTGACAGACCGCCACCGTAGTTGGCCACAGAGACAAAGTCGCATTGCGGACTAAGCGCCACGTGGCACGCGTACGTGCCGCACGTCTCGTGACGGCTTAGCGACACCAACTCGCCCTGTTTTTTCATCTTGTAGGCCGTGACGAAACCTGTCTCGTGGCCTGGACGAAGCGCAGAGGCTTCATTGCACTCGTTGACAGCATACAGGATCGACTCGGTGCCCACGACGTACGAAGGATTAATCCCCGCTCCTTCCGTTACCTTAAGCAGCTCGAGCGCACCTGTACGGTCGTCGAACGAATAGGCATAAATCCCTTTTGCATGACCGTCCACATGGCCTTCTTTTCGCGTGTAGGTTCCCACGTAGAGAGTTGGCATCGTGCGACGAAGCGAAAGATCTGAGTTGGTTTTTGTACCCACTTTATACAAGTGCCCTGATTGTTTCTATCTCTAAAACGACCAGATATGATGCGCGCGACCGGTAAAATAATGACAATCACTCCGACCCCTCAGTCGAGAGATGTCCGCCACGTGCGAGCTCGCGGTCACGCCGTTTCGTCGGGACACGGGCCGACTGGAAGTTGCAGGCCTTGCATACGGATACCTTGTCACTTGAAGATGGCATTCTCCTCACACGATCCGTTACTCGTGGATCCCCCAAAGAAAGCCAAGCGCTGTCGTAAGAACTAGGAAGCCCGAGCGCATGCAAGCGCGTGGCCACGATCATTGACACATTGACATACTGGTCGCATCAGTAGATGAACCGTCGCGCGCAAAGCTCACGTTTGCCGCGCGCAAGGGCTCTGTGTCCCAAACGTTCACGCACGACGCGTGGCGGAACGTCATGGCGCGCTCGCAACTGTGCAAGTTGTTTACGACGTTTCTCCAGGAACATCATGGCAATCGAAGCCATGGGGCGAAGCCCAATGAGCCCGGAACGGTCATGTTTCAGGACTAGGAAGCACGCCATGGCCGAGTTGGACGCCATTGGACCGTATTCCAAACTGGTACGCTCGCTCCGGCTGGATCGCCCGATCCTCATGACCAAAGACTTGATTCGCATGACCACCAGCAAGAACAAGACGTCGATCACGGACAAGATGGATCGCTGCTTGTTGCAGTATTTACCGAGTGGTGCCTCACGTCAGACGTACTGAGTGCGATGCCATTTCAGTGCGCGATGAATTGTGTCGTGGCTCTTCCCGACACTCGGGCTCTGGTTTGCAGCCTTGTTGGCGCGAGATGAATAGACGCGCACACGCGATGCCCATACACACATGCACGGGCTCTTTCAGTCTCCAAGGCCTCATAACGGCGCTCAAGCAAGAAGTGACATACTAGAGACACAAGAACATGCACGTAACTCGATTAATGGTATCACTGGCTTCCTCTCTCTTACTCCATGACCATCTCGGTCGCTTGAACCGCACTTGGTTTCCTCGCTTTTGTCTTCTCGATCAAAGCTTGATTCTCTACCACCACAGTATGCTGTAAATGCGCTTGAATCGCCGCAAATGGATCGTGCTGGAAACTCGCGTGCGTCTGCACCGCTTTCAAGTGGCCTAACTCGCGCACGGCGAGTTTCTGACGTCGTCGACCACTCAGTTTGGGCTTTTTTGCTTTGCTTGACGTACGTTGGAACGTCTCGTCCGTTGCTTGACACAACGAGGTCGCAAGCGCGTGGAAATCGTCAAACGCGTCCGCTGATCGTGTCGTGGCTTGATCCTGCGCATCGATTCGCGATACGATCCCCATCTTCCGCATAAAGGCGGCGCGGCGCTTTAGCCGTTTACGCTGGCCGCGACTCAAGCTTTGGCCCTCGGTGGCAGGCTCCTCGTCGTCTTCCAGCGCCGCACTACTGAATGTGGCAGCTACCGCTGCAGTCCCTAAAGCGTCAGTACTTCCTTGGCTCGAGGCAGCTTGTGCATGTGCCGCGACGCCATGTCGACGCTTTTTTCGTCGGTCTGGACGACCCATTTTCGATGAAAAGCGAACTTAACGAGGATTCGTACGTACGTTGTAGTATACTATCGATCGTAGTAAGAATATGACGTCCAGTGCAAAGGAAGAGGTGGCGCTTGTGATTCATTCCCCTTCTCTCCACGTCCTTGTTTCACACTACCCGCTCACGTTGCGACTTTGTTTGTACGCAGGTTTGTATCGTGGATGACAAGAATAATGTGCTTGGGAAAGCTGATCGTGTAGTTATGGTACGATGGCTGATACTTGATATCCAAAAACGTGATTGCTTTATATTATTCCACGTCACAGCGGACCTTCAACCTCCCCCATCGTGCCACGTACATTGTTATTAAAAATTCGAGGTTTGGTCGACGAGATTGTTTCACGACAGCTTGTATCGTATATATTAACTAGGCACTGTTAGTGGCAAATATTATGTCCAGCGTCGCACAATGAGCAAGGATTATTGCCCTGGTATGTTGGATCCTGTTAGCGGTGGAGTTGTGCAGTACGGCGAGTCAATGGATGTGAGTGCAACGCGTGAAGCCGAAGAAGAGATGGGTGTCAAGAACACACGTTTGCGGTACTTGACGTCATTTTACTATGAGGACAAGTACACTCGTGTCTGGGGCGGCCTTTTTGACTGTACGTTTGATGGACCACTGGTGTTACAAGAAGACGAAGTGGATGAAGTGCTCATTATGACAGCAGACGAGATCTTGAAACGACGTTCCGAGTTTACACCGGACGGCATCGCTGCATTTGAGAAGTACCTGAAATGTACTGAAACTAGACAAGAGTAGACAAGTATACCGAGGAGTGTACGTATACAGAATGACTTGTAAGTATACGGTATATCGAGAAAAGTAGTTTACGGATCCAGGGGGTGGCAACCTCGCGCTTTTTATTTTTTTAAAGAAAAACGGTCATTCTGAAAGGCAAGGACGAATTTCGGGGCACTTCAACAACTCCTTCTCACAGCTAAATCAAGACTTTAAAGAGTCTGCCGTTCCTCTTATGAGATGATGCCTCCAGTGCAAATACCAGCAAGCCAGCAACAATCACCTTACCTATTCACTTACTCCTACCCTGACTCCTATCACCTCTAAAAAAATGCGTGATAGTGATGAAAGTCACAGATCTTGGAAGACGTACGTTAAGATCTTGAGCGTAGTGTTACGACCCGGGAGCTTGGAAGGGGAGAAGATTCGGAAGTGTATTATTATAATTAAAGATTTAATCCTAAACTTTAAGAGATAACGTCTAATATGCCCCTGTTTTCGCCCAAAAATTCTAAAATACCCCTCTTCTTAAAAAAATCCTAAAATGACCCTGTTTTTGCGGTGCTTTCCAATCGCTAAATTTAAGGCGACTATTTAATGAAACATTAGCTTGCCAATCATCTCCAAGTTTGAATGTCGGTATTACAGGGGCATATTAGACGTTATCTCATGTTAGAAAATATATAAGAAGTGCTACATGCACTAAAATGTAATTTACTTGCGACGAGTGAGAATAGGTAAATGAACCTTGATTGCACTGACAGCTCTGAATGCTCATTTGGTTGCATCAAACCACAAGAAGTCCCGCTGAATAAAAAAATTAGTTCCTTTGCAAGCATTAGATATTCGTTCAAAGACCCATATCATTACGTTAGTCATTTTTGTGTAGCATCCTTAGCATCAAAACGTACCATCAAAAATGGTCGTCCAATTAAAAGGGCTACAGGAACAGCACCCAAATGTCTCGATTCTACAGAGCACGTAGCATTGTCACCTTCTACCCAAACATGACCCTTTGGAACGGTGATTGTCCGCCTTCGCTCCTGATCAAAACGCGGTTGCAGTTCCACCACGTCTCCCTCCTGCAGCATTGCGTAATCATCAGATAGCAAAAACTTCACCTTACATAATTAAAATAAACCAACCAGAGCCAGAATTCGCTTGGTGATTGTCGCACCCTGGCATCGAGTGGGCGATCGCAGCTGAACGAGGTCACCACGCTCCCATCTCCGCCAATATCGAGATAGTCGCTCCACGAAGATGATAGAGCCGTCAGGAATCGTAGGAACCATGGAATAGCCAATACCGTAATTAATATCAAAAAAGTATTTCTTTGTCAGGCTGCCCAGCTTACAATCAGCACACCGTTGCGCACTAGCCTTAGCATCGTCAAAATTTTGCGATATTATTATCACTGCAATTTTACCTCACTAAAATAATATTGTCTACTATATGGCGATTATTTCATTAAATAGTCGCCTTAAATTAGCGATTGGAGGGCACCGCAAGAACAGGGGCATCTTAGGATTTTTTTAAGAAGACGGGTATTTTAGAATTTTTGGGCGAAAACAGGGGCATATTAGACGTTATCTCAAACTTTAATTATAATTCCATGCATATAACCGACTCCAAACCACTGCGATTTTGTCCAATGAAAAATGCTCATGGACGCCACCTCACGCCGGCCAACCACTCACGTACCGGTCAAATACCGTACCAATCAAGTACTACCGGTACCGACCAGTTTTTCCAACATAATTAACGTACCATATTCAACGTACCATAATCAACGTACCATAATCATCGCGGGATCGTGTCAGGAACCGGTAACCCTCAATAGATAGTTTTGATGTATATACTAATACTCTACCTGCTTTCTCTTTTTTTACATTCCATCGAACATTGTATAATATAGAAACAAAATTTGCGTTTGCATCTCCCTACAATGGATGTTCTCACGCTCCATCGCGCATCAGAGCCATATCAGAGCCACTCAATTTATCATCGACCCGTCCCACGGCGTCGGCCTAGCTCTGGCCACAAGTGGACACCAACGCGTCATTATAATGTAATTTCTGCACTTGGAGCTTTGTTTGGAGGTGGTTAGGCTTTCGCTTAGACCGTCGTCCTGTTGTACAGTAGGCCCTACAGTAAGCACCGGAAAACGAGCCAGTTGACGGGGAGAAACGGTGATATATTTATCACTATTCACCTATTTAATAAAATAAAAAAACGCACCAAAAATTCAGCTGCTACATAAATGAGGTGTCATATCACGTCGTAAGCACATGTAAGCATCATATTGTCCAACCCCTCGCCACAGTGTAAAGGCTCTGTTTTGACTGCGTTACTCCAAACAATCGGCTGCCACATAGATACGGTGTCAGAGTATAGAGAGAAACGTCGTAAGCACATGTATGTAAACATCATGCTGTCCTATCCCTCGACAGTGTAAAGGCTGAGTTTTGACTGCGTTAGTCCAAAAAGAATCATTTCTTGTTAAGAAGCGAAGGGAACAATGCGTGTGGTTTTCATCTCCTCGACTGCTTTGGTGTTGGCGATCACCAGCTGGCCGTCTGTGGCTTCTGAGGACACGCAGAGTAGTGCGACCAGCTCAAAGGTAGAGCCCTCTGACTCTTCGACCGAGCTCACTTGGAACGACAAGAGCAAGCACGGGTTTTTGCGGAGTCGCACGACGGTAGACAATGAAGAGAGACTTGCCGGGGCGCATATGTTTGACAAAGCAAAACTCCTGGGGGCGGCGTCAGACATGTCATACAGAAAAAAGTTGATGGAGAGGTGGGGACGACATGGAATGACTCTAGACGATGCTGAAAAAAGGGTAAAAGAGGTACTTCCACCTCAACCCGGCATGCC
>CM047582.1:4843243-4865228 GCA_026184515.1 Peronosclerospora sorghi
AAGAACCAGGGAGATCTTGCTAATGCAACATCTCGCACGATGGCAACTTCCGAATGGCATGTTGCCAAGAGGGCCATGTTCGGAAGTTCTGACTCCGAACAAAGTGATGGGGGTACAGCTGTCCCCACGAAAGTATCTAGCGAATCGAAACTCGCTAGGTTCTCATCACCTAACAGCGATGATGACTCGGGTGTCGCTGTCAGCTATGACAGCGACAATGATTATCACAGGTGGTTGCGGGAACGCAGCTCCCCACCTGGACCAAGTACTTTTCCACGTCGGGATGATTTAACCCCGGCGAGTGGTGTTGAAGCAGGCGGTGCCCCGCCTGCTAAAAGATCTCGAACAGAAGCGGCGCCTGCCGCTTCTGAAGCGTATCATCGTTCGGAACCACATGTTCCGTACAAAGTGGGGTTTTGGACCCCTGTTTAGGCTATTGCCCCCAACAGTGGCGGTCACCGTAAGCGGGACTGCGAATGTGCGTTGTTCGATATCAACGTGCTGGATGACTGCGAAGACGTCCAGTCACGTCGATTGGATCGAATTACAGACGATAGACGTCTGTACTTTATTGACCTCTTTTTCCAGGTTCGATATTATTCGAGCCGGAAAGGGTAAAGTAGAAACAGGGACGATAAAGACGCCCTTTCTCAGAGTTGGAACGCTTTTGTTGACAACTACAACAAAAGCCCAGATGATTACGTGAATAAAGTTCACGTAATGCGCGAGCGCTTTTTAAAGCACTCGCGAACAGTCAAAATGGAATACATCGATTTTGCTTGCATCAAAGAAGGGTTGAACTGTGTTGTCCCTTCTCACCTCGTTTGCCCGCGGTGTCCGCAGGGCGCTCCTCGTCTGTCAGAGGAGGAGTTGCGGGGGTACGGTGGTTTTTCCGTACCCGCCGAAATTCAGGGCTTAATCGATGCCCTAAATGCATCAACACCTAGTGTTGATGCTACTTCCCATTATGAGTTTGAGACTCCTTCTCAAACTCAGTTAAAAGGTCTGGGGCGTCGGCCCTCAGAACCTCAATCGGCTCCCAAGAGTCGAACTCTTGGGGGTAGCCCAAACAGCGTACTAAGTACTCGGTACGCTGCCCCTTCTTCGAAGGCACCGAGCGCTTCGAGATCAAGCGCTCGAGGATGTATCGCTTATTCCCCTGATTATCGATCAGGGGCGGCGGATGTTGAGAATTCACTAGCCGTTGTTGTTGCGGAGAATGGTTCTTAGCTCCGCAAGCTCGAGGAGGGTTATTCCTCCTTGAGCAGCGATATGTCTCACTCTGTGAAGACATTTCGGTCTCTTCGCGAGGATGTCCGCGACATCTTCGGGGCGCACACTTCCCTTCAGCAGAAGAATGATCTTCTGTACATTGAGCTTTCCCATTATAAGGGAGAGCTCGATCGGCACAAGGCTGATCTTGAGCAGTCGAAGGCGGAGGTACTGACTCTCCGCTCTGGTCGTCAACGGATGGAAGCCGATTACAAGTCTCTCTTTGGAGACTTGGAGAAGCACGGTATCTTCCGTGGTTCTGCGTCTCGTCGTAAGACGAAGACGAATGATACGGTTTGAGCCGCCCAACATAGAATGTTGGGTGGAGCCGCATTGCTGTGGGAATGTCTAAGGTATAGGCATTCCCTCGAATCTCTTGGACCTTTAAAGGCCCAATGTACTTAGGAAGCAACTTCCCTACACGAAAGTTGCTTATTCAATGTATAGGCAAATTGGTAGTACTTAACAATACCAATTCACCTTTCAGAAAAGAGTTTTTGTTCTTCCTTCCTTGCTTGTCCGCATTTTGCTTTGCTTATCAAAAGCAGAGGCAAGTGCATCTTTTATATAGCGTATTACAGCTTGGCGCTGTAATACGAATTCATCTACTGCTTTATCAGCAGTAGGTGCGTTGTCCTCATTGTCTGCAGCCATTGCTGCAGACACATATTCATCATATGCAGCTTCAGTTTCATTTGAAGCTGCTTCCGCTTCTACTGTACTTTCAGTAGAAGGGCCATCGTTTTGTTCACAAGTTGCAGTTGCAACTTGCGCATTGACTCGCTCAAAATTTGAGCGGGTCCCTCCCCCACTTAGATTTGGCTTACCGCCAAGTAAAGCTGGGGTTCGTGGATGCCTTAAGGCATTCACGTAGAACGGTGTATGATTAGTTGAAGCATGCACCGAATTGTTAATCGAGAATTCAGTGAGTGGCAGATAGTCACTCCACTGTTCAAAGGCATGTGCGTATGATCGCAACATGTCTCCGAGAACGCGGTTAACCCGTTCCGTCTGACCATCCGTTTCCGGATGGTCCGCAGTTGACATCTTCAACTGGGTTCCCAACAATGAGAGCGTTTCTTGCCAGAAACGTCCTGTAAATCTCGGATCTCGATCCGAGACAATGTCTTCCGGCATTCCGTGCAAATGGAATACCGTATCAACGAATATCCGCGCTGTTTGAGCGGCGGTTACGTTCGCTGATACTGCAGTAAGATGTACCATCTTACTGAAACGGTTACAAAGACCACCATTCCGGTATTCCGACTATTGTCGGGTGGAAGACCGAATACGAAGTCCATTGAAATGGACTTCCAACACTCTGTCGGAACCGGCAGAGATTGCAGCGGATCCTGTGCAGACTGCGCAGGCTTAACGCGCTGGCAAATCTCGCAAGCGCGTACGTATTTCCGTACCCACTTGTACTGGTTTCGCCAGTAAAAGTCACGTGCGAGAGAAGCGTATGTCTTCTCTCGACCTTGATGCCCCGAAATCGGTGCATCATGATACTCAAACATAATTTGATGTTTGAGATCATCGTCGTTTGGAACGACGATGCGACTTTCATCTTTTTGGTCTGTGCTGTAAAGCAGCAGACCATCGTGCAGTCGATATCGGTGCACGCAAGCGCGGAAGAACTCTGGGAGTTCGTCGCGCGTCTCACTTGATTGATTACTTAAGTAATCAATCAACAGACGTGTCTCCTCGTCTGTTTTGTACGCCTCGCGTACTTGTCGTATAATTGACGACGACAAAGCAGTGCAACGGATCGAGTTTGCACTGGCACCTTCGGTTACGGACGGTTTCATCTCGTAATCGGGCCTTCGTGATAGCGCATCCGCTCTCACGTTCAACTTTCCGGGTTTGTATTCAACCGTAAAGTTGTATTCAGCAAAGAATGACATCCATAGAGCCATTCTTTGAGAAATGTGTGGTGAATTCACGACCGTGCGTAGCGACGCATGGTCCGTGTAAACCACAAACGGTCTATCTCCCAAGAGATAGATCTGAAACTTGGCCAGTGCATACTTCATGGCAAGGAGTTCCTTGTCATGCACTGGATAGTTGCGCTCGGCTGGGCGCAACTGACGCGATTGATAGCAGATTACGCGATCACGATCATCTATTTCGCTATCGGCTGTGCTTTGATCACGCGTCAAAGCACAGCCGATAGCGAAATCGCTCGCGTCGTAAACGACGTGGAACGGACGCTCTTTATCGGCTATAGCCAAGACAGGCGCTTCAGGAAAGCTTTGCTTGACTGAATCAAAAGCATCTTGGCATTGGGTATCACAATGCCATTCGACATCTTTCTTAAGCAATTGAGAGAGAGGTCGTATTAACCCATCATAGTTGCACTAATACTTGTGCAAATATGTTGCCAACCCAAGGAACTTTCGAAGTTCCTTAACGTTGTTTGGCGTAGCCCATTCAACGATCACCCTGATCTTTTCTGGATCAGAGCGCACCCCGTTCTTGCCCACAAAACATCCAAGAACGGGTATCTCAGGTGCACTAAAGGTGCACTTCTTTAGATTTGCATAGAGCTTATGCTTACGCATAATGTAGCCGGTGCGTATACGCACGGTGCGGCTAGCGCACAGAGGAAGACTCTTCCTTAAAGCGATATCTACCGCTACTTAGCCGATACGCCATTATAAAGGGCTTAGTAGGAGAGATCTCCTACTCGGGGCCAAGATTCCCGGGTTGGTTTACCACGTAGCCTTAACGGCTGTGTTCCCTTTACGGGGTGTAGGTAAGGGAGGGCTCCCTCTTACCTACGACACTCACTGCACGCGCGACCGATCGAGGTCGCGCGTCTGCTATTTGGAGTGAAATGTAAACTGAATATATTTAATATGTAATTAGCCTAAATTAATTTAAACTAATATAAACTATATGTAATACTAAGTAGAATATTCCTAATTCGTACCTAGCTAAAATGTATTGTACACACCTGTGTACTGACACGTGTATGGCTGACACACCACCACACCAAGGGCCCATGCCCTGATTGGTTAAAATAACCAAAGGTTCGAAACCTTTCAACCCGGCCAATACTGACCTCAACCGTGGTGTATTCATGTACACCAACACTCAGTGTTACCCGAATGTAACCCCGTTACATCCTCCCCCATCAAGACTATTGCTTACGCAATAAACAAATTTTGTTGGAGAACTCCAACGCCAGTTCCCCTGGCCATCCATATGTACACCTCCAGTGGTGCTATGGCGTCTCCTCTAGAAGAGGTAGAATACTCCGAAAAATCGGAAGTGGATGCTTTTGGGGATACCTCCCCAATGGTGAGCCGCTCCGACAGCGCCGAACGGCGTTGTCGGCAGCCTAATCCCTTCCCCACACGTGAGGAAAATGCTCTAACCAGTGCGGCACCCCTGCCCGTATTAGATGATACATCCGAATCGCCAAAGGCGATCGTCACTAATGAGCTGGACGCAGCTCAAGACACCCAACTTGCCGCACAGGCACTAAGGGCTGCGTTACGCGCCCCCAAACGCCCGGCAAGGGCGGCTTATAATTTTGATGGTCCTCGTGACCTTCCAAGGTGGGCCAGGCGTTTGGTAAGGACTAGTCTAGCGTCCTATACCCCTGGCCCCGCGGCTGAACAGCCGTACCAACGCGAACGCCGTGAGAAACTCCGGCAACAACTGCTTACACAAAATCAGTTCACTAGCGTCTCGTACCGAGAGTGCTTAAACAGGCAGGCACAGGGTGCCCCTGTTGAGAACCTCCGCGAGGTTCCTTTCGTTCTTTCTCCGGTAGAAAGTGCCGATGATGCAGAGAAGAAGTTCCGCGCTTGGGCGGAAGGGGAGAAGCTTCTCCCCCGCTTCGATGAGCTGCATGACAGCTATTCCCGTCGAGACATTTGGGTGGAGAGGGTGTTGCGCCTTACATTTGCCAAAGATAAGGCGATGAAGCAACTATGTGCTCCATATCGCACGTGCTACGCCAGCGCCTCTGTATCCGCCATGGTGTCCCGAGACAGTGTGGTCGCCACATCTGCCTCCGGAAAACTCCCACTTATTGGGAGTGAAGGAGCTTCTCATGCCCCTCTGGTCGTTGACCTACAGCGGTATTCTCCCGCTCAAAAGCGTCAACGACGTCGCGGCAATCCTGCCGTAGAGGAGTCTCGAACTCCCACGAACTCTGTGAGTGTGGATAACCCTTCCACTTCACCAGATACTGGGTTTGACCCCGATGATGTGTCGCGCCATCAGCCGCTCCACATGAAAGTGTGGAGTACTCTCCGCATCGAGCATTGGAGGAGGAGGTCGCGCAATTGCGACGTGAGATTCGCGCGCGCTGTGATCGAAACAGCCTTCGCATCCATGATCTCCACGAGGGGATCCGCGATGAGCGGGATGCCACTGATCGCTTCGAGAGGCGGCTTGCCTCTCTCGAGACGACCGTTGCGGAGCTTCGTGGTCGCATTTTAGCCCTTTAGGGATTACTTCGCCCTGCGGTGCCTTACGGCTATCCGCCTTTCCACTCTCCTCCAGGAGGGGCCCCGCCTCCGGGTCCTGGTATGGCTTAATAATACCGACATAAAAGGTTGGATGCGTACGCATAACCTTTGGGATGTCCAAGGTATACGATAAGCCCTTTCGGGCTAGTACCTTAAAGTGTCCCACAAACCTGGGGCGCAGTTTATTACGCAACACATTTGAAACTGCATGTGTAGGAAGATTTTTAGCGTTTAATAAAACACTTTCTCCCACTTTGTATACCCTTTTGTTACGCCGCCCCTTGCGGTCAGCTTGCTCCTTCTGCTTGTCTTGGCTTTCCGCCATGGCATCGCAGACGTGTCTTAAGACACTAAGGCGCGTCGATAAGAACTTATCGATGTGCTTTCGCACAGATACAGGGCTGGCATCGGGGAATCCTCCCCCCTCAAGCCCTGGGACACACACACGTGGCGTTAACGGAACCCTCGGATTCACCAATCCGTTCACGTAAAACGTCGTAAACCCCGTAGATGCATGAACCGAATTGTTGATAGCAAATTCAACCATCGGAAGCATCTCACTCCAACTCTTTGGAGAATCCGGACATAAACTCCGGAGGATATCCTCCACAACGCGATTAACGCGTTCCGTCTGACCGTCCGTCTGCGGATGATCCGCAGTGGACATGAGGAGCTTGGTGCCTAGCACCTTAAACAACTCTCCCCAAAATTGTCCCGTAAGACGGGGATCCCGATCCGACACAACGTAATCGGGTAGACCATGCTGTCGAAAGACACGGTCTAGGAACACTTTCTCTGTTCCTTGCCCATCTATGGACTCTGGCACCGCCGCCAGGTGAGCCATCTTACTCAAACGGTCTACAAAGACCAATATGCCGGTGTTCCCGGCCTTATCCTTCGGAAAACCGAAGATAAAATCCATGCTAATGGATTTCCAACACTCCATTGGAACCAATAAGCTCGCCAAAGGCGCAGCTGAACTTGCAGAGGGTTTAACCCTCTGACACGTCTCACCGGTGCGTATATACGCACCGACCCACTTATACATATTGGGACACCAATACAAAGCGCTTAAAGCGCTGTAGGTCTTATCCCGACCTAAATGACCCCCGGTAGGGGCGTCATGTGCCTCAAAGAGGACTATATACTTCAGTTGCTCATTATGAGGAACTACCACCCGCGGAGTGGCCTCCGCGCTCGTGCTATAAAATAGCAGACCGTCACAGTACCTGTAACGGTGTAAAAGAGCTTTAGCTCGACTTGACAGGGTTGGCTCAGACGAGCCAAGACCCTTTTCACCTAACGCGCGGATAAGCGCCGTACATTGTGGGTCTTTCTCATACGCCTGGCGTATGAGCTCCACAACAGACGTGGTGACGAATGTCGCGTGAGCGAGCTCATAATCGGGAAGACGCGACAACGCTTCTGCAAGCACGTTTTGCTTGCCAGGTTTATACTTAACCTCAAAGTTGTACTCCGCAAAGAAGGAGAGCCAACGGGCCATCCGTGCGAGAGATGAGGCGACTTTGTCGCTGTCCGTAAGGACGCGTGGTAGTATAAACCACGAACGGCTTTGAGCCAAGTAGGTGAACCCTAAATTTGACAAGATCATACTTCATTGCAAGTAGATCCTTGTCATGAACGGGATAATTCCGTTCCGCAGCTTTAAGCTGCCTCGACTCAAACGCAATTACGCGTTCCCTTCCTGCATCGTCTGCTTGTAACAAAGCACATCCGATTGCGAAATCGGAGGCGTCGCAGACGACACTAAATGGTTTCCCAGAGTCTGGGAGAGCAAGAACGGTAGCTTTTAACAAGCTACCCTTAACCGCTTCAAAACCGTTTGGTGTTCAGTTTCCCAACACCAATCAACATCCTTCTTAAGAAGGTCGGTCAATGGCTTCGCCATTTCAGCGTAGTTCTCGCTGTACTTGTGGAGATAGTTGGCTGATCCAAGCCACTTCCGTAAATCTCTAAGATTTACAGGCGAAGGCCACTCCACAATGGCTTTCACCTTCGCGGGATCCGCCCGCACTCCATCCTTACCGATGAAGCATCCGAGGAAAGGAATTTCCTCAGCACCAAATATACATTTGGATGCGTTCGCATATAACTTATGCTCTCGCATACATTCGAGCACCGCTCGAAGGTGTATCAGATGCGTCTGAACATCAGACGAGTCGCCTTCCGCACGACTATGAACGAATATATCGTCGAAGTACGTCTGAGCGTACTTTATATGAGGGCGGAAGAGTTGAGTCACCAAGCGATTGAAAGTCGCTGGTGCATTCGAAAGCCCCTATGGCATAACTATCCACTCCCACAGCATGCCATTAGGCGTCCTGACCGCAGTAAGCGGAATATCGGATGCTCGCATGAGCACCTGATAATACCCGTCCACCAGATCTAAGGCACTGTATACAGTACAGCAAGCCATATTGTTCTGGAGTACATCCTTCCGAGGAATCGGAGTATGCATGGGTACCGTAGATGCATTCAGCTTGTTATACGCATGCACAATGCGCAACTTTACGTTCGGCTTACGAACACAAAAGGTGGGAGATGAGTGAGGAGACTTGATCTCCCGTACCATCCCTGCCTCTTCTTTCCCCTTGAAGAATGCGTCGATGACGTCGCATTGCTCCTTAGGGAGAGGCCACTGCCTAGTGACGCAGTATTTGGTTCCAGGAACCAAGTGAATTTCATGTCGGACTCCCCGATTCGGTGGTAACCCCATCTGCTGGTTGTCACTAATGACATCTCCGAATTCCTAAAGTAAGGAATGGCAAGGGTCCTCAGGATCCGCAAGGATCTTGTGACCGCTTCGGGCATTCAATGCCTGTATGGTTTTCACCAAAGCTGACTCGTCCATCGTAGATGAGGAGTTCAACTCCTCTTCCGGACGCAACACGACGACCTCGTCGATTTCACCTGCTCTCAAAGCGGTTCCAAACTCGTTGAAGGACATCTCCTCCAACGACAACAGTTCTCCTACCCCAGGCAACTGTTCAAGGCTTACGCCTTTAGTGACAACACCAGTCACACTATTCAGCATCCTGTAGGACTGCTGACTACTGGCCTCGGGACTCATCCCGAGACCCAGATGGGGGGAGTCAATTGCCCCATCTATTGGAAGCGCCACGCGCCTACCCACAGAGGTCTCTACCTCTACCACCGGTGACTCGCCGTTCTCATCTACAACGGCGTAGTCGGGATCATTTCCGACGTGCGAAAGATACAAACTTCGGGTCTCTTCGCTTGGAAGCGCTTCTCGCTTAACCACAGGGGTCTCTACCCATACCACTGAGTTACCACAGGTAACTCACCAGTCTCGCCTATAACGGCGTGGTCGGAATCATTTCCGACGTGCAAACGAGACGAACTACGGGTATCTTTTCGTGGAAGCGCCTCGCGCTTAACCACAGGGGTCTCTACCCCTACCACTGGAATTACCACAGGTAACTCACCAGTCTCGCCGTTCACGGCGTGGGGATTAACCGCCGAATCCCCTTCGTTAAGGAACTCTTCCTTAACGCCATTGGCAATGATCATCTCATACATCCCAATATCTGGCATCTCACGCCAGATTCGCTTTTGCGATCGAGCAAAGGTGGGTTCATGACTCGCCAATGCTTCACCCGACCGCGGGTGCGTTGAGCCAATGGACTTAGACTTTCAGTCTATCCATGGCTCGTGGCGTTCCAGCCACTTCATGCCCAGAATGAGGTCATACCTCGAGTCCAAATCCAGGACTAGGCAACGTTCTAAGCTGTCGAAGTCTGCAAACTTCAGCTTAAGGTCAATCGAGACCTTGGGTACAGAAACATGTACGCCCATCGCTAGACGGACCGTGACAACGTCACGAGAACGTGCCTCTAGGGACTCGGCATACAGCCGACTCTTCTCCACAGAAGCTCGTCTGACATAATTGTCAGACGCTCCAGAGTCTATCAAGACTCTCCAAGGCTTATAAAAGCCTTTCACGTCCGCAAGGACTACCAGCAAACCTGGCTGGTACACCAACTTGGTGCTAGAAAGCACCTCTGCCCTCGGGGATTTGTGCTTCGTCCCCTAACCTGGGGCTTAACAGCACTGAGGGGTCCCCCAGTAGGGCTCCCCGCACCTACTGGGAACCGTCGTTTCCCGACGGCTTGGACAAGGGCTTTTTCCCCACCCTTGGTCCCTTGTAGCGAGTGTCTCGCTGGGTATTTTCGGACATCTTTTCCTCAGATTATCCATGCTCCCACACAGGAAGCATCTCAGCGGCCCATGTCGCTGCAGCATTGCTAAGATCTCCGCCTCGAAGCTCTGCAAAGAAGAGTCAGTGTGACTATTAGCGGGAGGCTTCTCCTCTGCTTCGACCTGACTCAAGTCCATGGGTTCAGGACCCAACGGAAGTTCCTCTCGGCGTTGAACGCCATCTTGAACGCCTCCTCCACGGATTCGGGTTGGCATATGAACAATTCCAAACGTGCTGGCCCTTCTCTCAGACCTCCCATGAAGACGGGGATGGACACATCGTCCGAATACGCTTTTGCGTACATCCCTGCCAACAGGGTCTTAAGCTCCTGGATATAAATCTCCAGGTTCTTAGTGCCTTGACGGCACCTCAGGAACGCTAGTTGATTCTGGAAAACCAGATCAGGCGTTGCGTACATGTCCATGAGCTTCTGCTTAAGGACCTTCCATGTTGGAAACACGTCCTTGACTGATTCCGAGCATGTAAACGCCCATGTACGGGCTTTGACCGTAAGATGGGTCAATGCAAGTCCCACTTGCAAGTGATCAGCGGTCATGTTCGCTGTGGCGAAGGCCGTTTCGACCTCTCGCAACCAAACATAAAGGTTGTCACCCTTCTCTCCGGTGAACTCCTTTATCTTAAACGATAATGGAGGGCGCAACCCCGTGGAATGACCTCCACCGCAACTCGCCTCATGAGCGATGAGGGCATTTACCCTTGCCTTTACGGCCTCAAGGCCCTGCTACACTAGGAGCTTCATACCTTCTTCCCCCGTTAAGGGTAACAGCCTTTTAAAGGCTTCCTGCTGGACGAGGGTCAAACTATCCCAATCTTACTGATTCATCCTTTGCATAGGATGCCGTAGCCTACCAACACAGGTGTTGGATTGACTACAAGTGCTAACAGATGTAGCCGGTGCGTATACGCACGGTGCGGCTAGTGCGCAGAGAAAGACTTTCCTAAAGTGGAGATGTGTCGCTACTTAGCCGATACGCCCTTATAAAAGGGCTTAGTAGGAGAGATCTCCTACTCGGGGCCAAGATTCCCCGGTTCGTTTATCACGTAGCCTTAACGGCTGTGTTCCCTTTACGGGGTGTAGGTAAGGGAGGGCTCCCTCTTACCTACGACACTCACTGCACGCGCGACCGATCGAGGTCGCGCGTCTGCTATTTGGAGTGAAATGTAAACTGAATATATTTAATATGTAATTAGCCTAAATTAATTTAAACTAATATAAACTATATGTAATACTAAGTAGAATATTCCTAATTCGTACCTAGCTAAAATGTAGTGTACACACCTGTGTACTGACACGTGGATGGCTGACACACCACCACACCAAGGGCCCATGCCCTGATTGGTTAAAATAACCAAAGGTTCGAAACCTTTCAACCCGGCCAATACTGACCTCAACCGTGGTGTACTCATGTACACCAACACTCCGTGTTACCCGAATGTAACCCCGTTACACATAAGCTCTAACACTCGACGTAGATGTTCCCTATGGACATCTACATCGCTTTTATCGTGTTCAACCTTACTATGGATGAACACGTCATCGAAATAACTCGGTGCGAATTATCGCACCGGGCGTAATAGATGCGTTACGCATCTGTTAAACGTAGCAGGGGCATTTCGAAGCCCCTGCGGCATAACAAGCCACTCCAAAAGCATGCCGCTTGGGGTGCTTACCGCCGTGAGAGGGATATCCTTCTCACGCATTAGGATTTGATAAAATCCATCTCTTAGATCGAGAGCACTAAAGATGGTGCTCCCGCACATGCCATCAATGATGACATCTTTTCGCGGTATCGGCGTCTGCGCCGGTACCGTCGCTGAGTTCAGTTTGTTGTAAGCGTGAACGATTCTCCACCCACCTGTGGACTTTTTCACAGAAAAGGTGGGGTTAGAGTGCGGTGAGATAGACTCCCGCACTTGGTCTGCTTTACGACGAGCTTCGAAAACCTCGTCGATTGCTTTTACTTGATCACGCGGCAACGGCCATTGCCGCGTGACACAATACTTCGTGCCTGGCACGAGGTCAATCTCATGACGAGTTCCCTTATCTTTAGGAGCTCGCTAGGTACTTCTTCTGGGAAGACGTCAGCGTATTCCCGAGGTACCTCATAAAATGGGGAGTTCGCTTTAAGCGACTCCCAGCTCTGCGCTTCAAAGCGCTTAACTTTGGTTTGATCATTGGGAACCTCGTTCCCAATGTTTTCCACTCGTAATGTGGATATTAGTTCACTAATATCCACTACATCATCTGTTGCAACGATAATACAGATCTGTTCGATCTGATCATCGTGCAAGTTTCTCATAAACTTCTTCCAGCTTAGCGCTGGAAGAGCCATCACCTCCGAACCTTCTTTCGGAGGGTGTTCCATCAACAGAGACTGGGTAGCTAATCCGGTCTCCGTTTGCGTCAAGACGTTGATCGTCTCGACAGAACTGTCCATGCAATCAGACGCACTCGTCTGATTGACTGCTACACGGTGATTACGATTCACCGTGTGCGAATACTCATCATCATGGTGGCCACTGCCTACCATGGAATTTTCTTGGCGATCAGATGTGCTCGTCTGACCGGACGCCTGTTCTGCGACACGGTGGTCTTTATCACCCGTGTGCATGGCTAACGCAACGTGGTGGGCACTGGCCACCACGGAGTTGTGCTCACGATTGCACTCGATCGTGAGCTCACTCTCATCAACACGGAATTCTTTCATCGTGTTGGATCTTCGGTCGCACAGTGGGTGTTTCCCACTGTGGATATTATTTCATTCTCACGGTGGGTGTTTCCCACCGTGGATATCACTTCATTCTCACGGTGGTATTTATCACCCGTGGATATCTCTCCAACACGCAACGACTCTTCCGTTGCGTGTGGTAGTCCCTCTGGACCCTCACCAGCGGAGGTACCTTCCGCTGATCGTGTCAGAACAGAACTGGTGGTGCCATCGATATCCACCATACTGTCTGACGCTGCGGTTTTATCTTCTGATACAGCCGGATTACACACAGGGTGATCAGATCCTGTGGGTCCGCCGCAGTCGATCGATAGGTTAACCCAGTCGATCGAAGGTTTAAACTTGGACATCCATGGGATTCCAAGTATCACATCGAACTTGTCATCTAAATCGAGGACGATGAATTCATCCTCGAATGACAGTTCATTCAACTTGAAGCATGTTTTAATCACACGCTTTGGAATAGTCACGGTTGCACCTGTTGCTAACCGGACTGACAACATACTTCGTGGGGTTTCTACCTCACGAAGCTCAACATCGTTAGACTCTGAGTTCTAACGAATTTTTTTGACGCTCCTGTGTCAAACAAAGCTCGCATGGGGACATCGCTCCCGTGCGGCTTAACCTCCAGGGTGATAAGAGGCTTATCATCACCCTGCACCTTTTGACAGGACATAGTCCCGTCTGGGGCTATTACCCTCACATGCCCTATGTCGGCATGTGGGATAACATTCCCAGTAGGTCGCCCCGCCCCTACTGGTGATTTACGTTTTTGGAACCAACAGGGTGATGTCCCTGTTGGTGTCGCCATGCAGCGGACGGTTCCGTCCGCTGACAGCGTGGCACCGGACGCGGTGCCATACACTCATGGGCAAAATGCCCCACTTTCGCGCATCGATTGCAGCAATGTTCTTCTTAAATTTCGGCTGCTTCGAACACGAAGCAACCGCAACCGATAGGTCCATCGGCTCTGGACCTCCACCGCCCATGCTCTGGCGCGGGTGGCTATTTCTTGAGACGAAGTGTGAGCTTCGTCTGCCCGACTGATGATTGTTGACATGCTGTTTCGGCATGTCAAAAGCGAAGGGCTGTTGAGCCCTTCGGCTGTACCCAGCATGCGATGACGCTGATCGAATGCTGAACTCCTCACGGATGCTCATATCAATGGCATCCTGTAGAGTCTTTGGCGGGTGCCGGTAAAGACTCTGTTTGACGGGACCATAATTGAGTCCCTTCATGAATCCAGTGACCTGCATAGCAGGGGGCACCGGCTCATACACAATATTTGACAGCAAATATTGCGTCTTCTGAGCGTAAGCTTGAAGGTCAAGCTTACCTTGCCGGAGTTCCATGAACTCCTGCCGACTACTTAGCTCCATTTCTGGAGCTACAAAGTTGAGCTTTAGCTCAGCTTTTAATTCCTGATAAGTAAGGAACGCAGAGTCATCAGTGACTATGCGACTCATCGCCCATGCCCTGGCTCTTCCGCCCAGACATGTTGTGGCGAATTACGCCTGTTGACGTTCGTCAACAATATTTTGCGCAGAGATGGCATCTTCCACCTCTGCGAACCATCTACGAAGGGGCTCGCCCCCTTCGCCTGTAAAGGGCGGTACTCGCGCCTTTACCACTTCAACGCTATACGTTGCAGGTGCTGTCCGCGCTTCCTCTTGCGCGGGCCGTGCTGGCTTTTATAGGTGGTTTCGCCTAAAGCGATTCACCACCTCTATCACTTCCTTCGGGGTCTTACCCTGGAGGAAGGTAATGATGTCGGTCCCCATGGACCGAACCATTTCTACCGTCTCGTCTTTACTACGCGACGAGAAGTGAGGGAAGTGTTTCGTCACCACTTCCAGCGTTCTCTCTCGCTCGGCAGGCGTCATGTCTCGCGATATGATGCCGAGAGGCTCTTAATATTCGCTCCGCTAGTAAACTAGCGGAACGGAACTGTGGTCGTTAGACGGACCACAAAGTGCTACCAGGTGTAACAGGACTGATCCTGTTACAGGCTTACACTGTGTTGTGCGAGGAAGCGCGCAATACAAGAGGGGTAGGATTAGTTGATAACAACTAATCCTATACTAAAAGTAAATATAAATATTCACTTATGTTTTAGAACGCAAAATTAAGAGTGTTTATTTAATGGATGGTTAGCGGCTAATAGTATAGTAATTACCAAACTAATATAATAATATCAAGTATTCAATTAACTGTACTATTAGTTAACCTGCATGATTCGGTATTTATACCGAATCGACTTTTCCTTCGTGGATTATAATAACTTATAATCTCTTATTTAAATTTCAGACAACGCGTCTGAAATTTAATTGTGATATTCTAACTTGAATATCAATTATGTAATGGCACCCCATTACACATATCGTACCTGGACTAACGAATTCGCGCCAAGAATATTTTGCGACAACTTCAAGTAGTCAGTGCGCACGTCTCGGATGACATTGTACCGATCGTGCACCATGATCAAACCTACTCTCCTGCCAGGGATCAAGAATGGCTTGGCCAATCCACCCACATCCCGTTGATTTTGAGGTTTCGAAGTCGCGCTGTATCATATCCTTTGCAAGCGCCACAAGAAATGCAACAACACTCAATTCTTTTACTTCGTCACCAGTGCTTTGGTCTTGATCACTATTCAAAGACATGTCACTATCTTCAAGAACTGTCGGTTGCCGCTTCACACGCTTTATACCACGACACGTATCGTTGACTTCTTCAAATGCATCGGGACCACTGCGCAAGAGTACGAGCGTCTCCCGTCGCCTGGTTTCAAATCCGACATCGTCATTGGACTGCAACACGTCAAAGGTAGCACTACCTTGCTTTAGTACAAGCACGACCAAATTAATGAGGTGAATGATTCGCACCACCACCATAACATTTGTTCTATTGGGTCCAGATTTACAATCCATCACATCAAAGTGACCAGTAATGTGAGAATTCTCATCATCCAAAACAAACCGCATCACACCCTATAGACCGTTTTCCAGAGCAAGATATCGCACTGATCTCAATCAGTAGTGAGCCGGTGGAAGTTGGGCCACCAACGGAATGACACAACAAACGTGATCTGGTCAAGAAATTCCGACAGTTTGCAAGTGTTTTGACTCAGTCGATGAATAATCTCCCGGCGAAGGACTGTGTATTATTGTTCAATTCCGTCCATAGGGGGCGCAAGTTCGGTCACAATCCATATTAACTCCAATAGAGCATCTTCCAGAAGACCCAATAGTTTTTCGTCATCTAAACCGCTTGAAAGTGACTCATGACTAGATGTATCATTATCACCAGCTGTGCGAAAACTTGGCCAAGTGAGAAGCCACTTAGAAAGCCCAAAACGATCGAAAAAGATCGTTAAAAATCTCGGAAACCCCACAATCGTTGCGCTCACCTCCCATTGCACGGTCTATTGGTCAGCTTTCTAATTGAAAACATCTACTATGTCCGTCCCCTGCTCCTGGAAGCGCATTGCCGTGGGCACGAACTGGGAACTGCTTTTTGAACGCACTATGACCAAAGCGCTACAGCTGCGTGGTGAAGCTGAGGATGAAGAGCAACATGAGGTTGTACAGACGAAGGCAATGCTGATAAATGGAATTATGGAATATCCATTGCGTTCCTTGGTGCTATGCGCGCAAATTAACTGTGGACTTTGGATCCTCAATGGTCTAAACATGAAACGCCAATGGTCACCTACACCAGCCGACAATGGTGCAGTGAACTGCAGGATTTGGATCTCTTCCTTGTCCAGGCTCGTGCGTTGCGCCATGAGTCTAGAGAAAGGCCAATTGATTTTATGAACGGAGGCGCTCTAACTTACATTATGCGCTCTAACTTACACTATGATTTACTGTTGAAAGTATTCATAATACTTTTATTAAGGCCGGATATGATTGATACTTTTATTATTAGTAGCAATATTCATCTCTATTGGTCGAAAGTCACGTGGGGGGTGCCCCTAGAGTGGAGGGGTGTGCGGGTAGGGCGACCCTAAAAAAATCCAGCTTGAAGTCATTAATGGGTAAATTTTATTCATTAACTTTATTAGGGGGTTTCAAAGTTAGATTCAGAAGATTTCGCAGACGATTTTGCAGAAAATCCAATTGTCCAACTGGAAGCTTTCTTCAAGTTGCTAACTTTGAATCCCCCAGTCTCCACACCTGCCGATCGGAAGCAAACAACCAATCAGATAGCGCGTTCTCGTCACTCAACATTGACACAATCACTCTCCACCCAGACTCACTTTTCGCACTTTGGGTGGAAAGCCGTGGCCATTTGGAAGGATGCAGTGAGTTCCTAGACGTTTCTCGAGCGGGTGCGCGCTCTTGTGTCGAATGGGGTTGGCAAATGTGAAAGAAAGAAAAAAACACATTTTTGACACACGTTGTGTTTTCGACTGTTTTTGCTAGCGTTATCATGACGGCTTGGAGATGGAAGCTGCGATTCATACTGTGCTATTGACGCTTCGGGAAGGATTTGAAGGAGAGTTACGAAAGTAAAGGGAGGGAGGATTGATGATGATGGGCGAAGGCGTCTCACACAAAGTGTTTTGTTTTTCTTTTTGATGGTAGATCGACGAAACGAACATTGAGGTTTGCATCATTAAAGACGACAAGAAGTTTCATATTCTCACGCCGGCAGAAGTGAAAGACTACTTGGAACAGGCCGAATGAGTGATAAATGCCGACCGGATTCGCGTACACGCGATTGATATTGACACGCAATACAGACGAAAAAAGTGTTTTTTTTGTGGCTTTTCCTGCTTCCTGTCTCGTCTAGTTACGGAAACACGTGTTATAAAAGGCCACGCCTGTCATTTGGCCACCTACATGCCCCACACAGTCATTGCGCACATGACGCTGAAACGCTGCGCCGAGTAAATCTAATGCAGTGTAGAGCTCCATCATCTGCGCCGCGGTAGGTCCAGGATCCCATGCGCAGCAGCCGCGGTCGGCATTGGTGGCACGTTGCTGGGGACGCGTTGTTTCGTTTTGCTTTCTGCAAATTCTTATTCAATCCCGAGGCATTCAGAAAATTCTACTTTCTGCAAATTTTGCAGATCGCTCTGATCGGCCGGATTTTTCTGCAAAATCATCTGCAAAATCTTCTGAATCTAACTTTGAAACCCCCCCCCCTATTGAAGCCATCAATGGGCAAGCAACCCAAAGTTCATCACTTGGATGGTGATGCTGACCAGTCTCTATACGAGACAGCTCGTCGGTGGCGCCGTACTCCCTGAAGTGGATTGCCGAAGAGGACTTTTCCTTTCGTGAATTCCAATTTAATCCTCTCTCTGGTCTATGGTATAGACATCAGAAGCGATGGAGACTACGGCAGACGTGTCGTTCGAGGACACCGTGAGACTGACTAATGAGCGGTTTCCTCATTTTTCGGCTCACGAGTAGGCAGATCTCGAACGAATTCGAGATGTCATCGGGGAGACGTCTGTGATGGTCTTGTTAATATCAGCGTATCGCGACGAGCAAAGGAATGTGGCAGTGAGTTTCATGCCTCATGAGATCATGGACTCTCATCGACAGCCCGCAACACCTGTAACGACGGCGAGAGTAATGCCCCTAAAACTTAACGTGTCTCCGTATCTAGGCGGAGAGAACTAACCCCTTGCGCGGTGGTTCGTTGAGCTGGATGCAGCAATGGCTGCACGGCAGCTTCAAGACCCAATCCAGCAAGTGTTGTTTGCGATGTCCAACCTTGCGGGTCGAGCTAAGAGCTGGGCGTATTGGAAGCGTTTGGTAGAACCAAACTGCTTCTATGACCTTGACAACTTCAAGCAAGAGTTGATGCGCTTTTTTGAGCCTCCGAAGAGCTAATTACGTGCTCGTGCCGAGTTACTCAAGCTCTGTCAAGGAAGACAAGACCTCCACTCATATTCGCAACGTGCAAGATATCTTGTGTCCTGCATTGTGTACCAGCCGATCGACATGTCAACAAAAGTTGTGACGTTCATGTCCGGTTTAGACGATGGACCGATACGGAACCAAATTTTCCGAGGGTACCCGCCAACGATGGACCAATCTATTGAAAGAGCGATGCAAGAAGAGTTCATCATCAACCAAGCGAAGTTTAGCGGTTCATTTCCGCGTCAAGTCCACGCATCGCCTCCATCAAACAATGGTCCGGAGCCAATGCACCTGTATTAAGTCCAACGTATCGACAACACGTATCCTCGCAACAATGGGAAGTGTTTTCGTTGCGTAAATCCAGGTAAAATCGCTCCAAACTGCAAGTTTTCCTTGCCGATTTGGCAAGCGACACAGGGCACGCGCTCGACCCCGAGCGACAACCGAAATTCGGTCGTCGGTTCGATCGTTCCCAAAGCTAAAAAAAACGGGAACGACCATTAGGGTCGGGGCATCCTACTGGGCATAAAAAGAGGAATGTGGTTGTCGATACAAAGGACGCATGTGCAAGACGCACATGTATTTTTTCACGGGTGAGGGCAGTTTCAGTCAAATTCCGACTTTGATTGCTCACCAAGTATTCGTAGATGGGTTTGAGGAATAGCTACAGCTTTGGTTGACACTGGAGTTTGCGCAAACGTCGTAATCGGGAGTGATAAAACTTCACCCGATACGACAAAAGAGCTGATTGTTGGGTTGGCCAATGGGTCAACGGTGAGGATGCCAAAGCGATTAGTACGCTTGGATATCAAATTTAAAGATTTGAGAGGCGAGGATGAGTTTGTTCTTCTGGATTTCGATGACAAGTTTGATCTCATTCTGGGAATGCCTGGTTGAAGCATTAAAAACCTCGCATTGATTTGATGAAGATGGAGATTTACGTCGACAAGAGTGTCGATGAGGACCTGAGCTGTTTTGCAGCAGGTGAAGTGATTTGGGTATATGCGTCTATTGAAGATGCGTCAAGTGGGACTCAGGTAAGCGATGGCCCCTAAATCTCACAAGACAAACCCGTGAAAACTACTGGAGGTGGAACAATCAGGCGCCAGAAAAAGACTGTCTCATTTGTCATTGATGAAGAGAAGCCTCGTCATGGCGTGAAGAGTAAAGGTCCTTCCCAGGACGTGAAGAAACCCGACAAACTTAGTTTTCCGTCGCTAAGCATTCCTGATAAAGATACAAGAGAAGACGACGAATGTGGTGACCCACCGAGAGGCACCAAGAACAGTTATGTGAACGTCGTGGCCCATGATGAAGAAGGTGACGTTGATGTGTTCCGTCACGTGAAAATCAAAAATCCTCCAAGTCAATCGAAGATTTGGTTCTCTTGCCCGTGATGAGCAAGAAGGCGCTGAGGCGTAGCCTGGAGAAAGGCCAAATTATGCAGCTTTGTGTGGTCCTTGAAGCGACCTACAAAGACCCATCAACACAGCATCAAGCACGGATGCAGAAGTGTTGCACGAGAAGAAAGGAAAGGAAATGTTCGAGGAGAAGTCATGGAATGCCCTCAATATGAACCCCGTGTATGAGCATGTCAGGGAGTTTAAAGATATTTTCCCCGACAAGGTGCCGGACTAATTTCCATTTGACAGAGGCATTCGTCATGCGATTGATGTAATTCCTGGTATGAAGTACTGCATCACAAGACAGTGGACGTTGCCAAAGGAACAAGTAGATGCAATCGATGATTTCTTGTCCAACGTGCTAATGCTGGTCATGTGCGAGAGAGCAAGTCTCCGCATTGCAGCCCCACTTTCTGTGTGAAGAAGAAGACTGGCGAATGGCTCATTGTTCATGCTTTTAATAAGCTGAACAAGGCGACTATTCCTGACCTTACACCGGTTCCACGCAAGGAAATGATCCTAGATGGAATGGTTGGCAGCACCGTCTTTGGGTATATCGATTTGAATGATGGATTATATCAGATTCGTATGCGCAAAGACGATGTTCCACTAACCGCAGTGAGTACCCCGAGTGGTATGCTGTGGAAATGGTTAGTGATGCCACAAGGACTGAAGAATTCTCCTGCGAATTTCAATCGCATGGTCACGAATGTTCTTCGTCCCTTGGGAGCATTTGCTACGAGTAACTTTGACAATCTACTCGTTCATAGTAAGACCACGGGTGGGAAGCCCTACACTGATGCTCACTTGGAACATCTCCGTCGTGTTTTTGAGGTTGTGTAGCTGGTTGCGTACACGCACGGTGCGGCTAGCGCACAGAGGAAGACTTTCCTTTAAGCGGTAGCTACCGCTACTTAGCCGATACGCCCTTATAAAAGGGCTTAGTAGGAGAGAGCTCTCCTACTCTGGGCCAATATTCCCGGGGTGGTTTACAGATAGCTTTCGCTAACCCCTTGTAACAAGGCTTCCCTTATAAAGGGAGGTAGCGTAAGGGAGAACTCCCTTAGGCTACAATACTCACTGCGCGCGCGACCGGGCGTGGTCCGCGCCTGCACTTTAGAGTGAAATGTAAACTGAATATATTTAATATGTAATTAGCCTAAGTTAATTTAAACTAATATAAACTATATGTAATACTAAGTAGAATATTCCTAATTCGTACCTAGCTAAAATGTAGTGTACACACCTGTGTACGGACACGTGGATGGCTGACACACCACCACACCAAGGGCCCCTGCCCTGATTGGTTAGAATAACCAAATGTTCAAAACCTTTCAAACTGGCCAATAGTGACCTCAACCGTGATGTACTCATGTACACCAACACTAAATGTAACCCGAATGTAACCCCGTTACATTATGGGAGAGAACAAGCTCTACGCTAACCTGAAGAAGTGTATCTTCTTCGCATCAGAAATCCCCGTTCTCGGCTGCTTTGTTGGCAAAAGTGATGTCCGAGTTTACCCTGAGAAGGTCAAGGCTATTGACGATTAGCCTATGCCTAAATGTCAAACAGCTTTGCCAGTGGTTCGATCTGGCCAGTTACTTTCACAAGAACGCGCGCAGTTACGAAGCGTTGGTGCAACCTCTCACACAACTCTTGAAGAAAAATGTTGAGTGGAAGTGACTTTACATTACATCTTTAGTAGTTTCTGTAATTAATATATCATTTGTCTGTAGAACCTACTAGCTCGCTCGAGCATTTTGCCCCACGAAGATCCATGGGGTCTGGATTCGGATCAAGAATCAGACCGCCAGAAATGGATCTGGATCATGGACAATGTCATATCCTGATCCAGGATCCATGGATAATGAGTGCCTTTATCTAGCACGTCGTCAAGCCCAAGCTGATTTTTTGTCCACTCATGTTTGAGGCCTAAACCAATCCCGATTTTGCG
>CM047582.1:4885228-4922189 GCA_026184515.1 Peronosclerospora sorghi
AGCTTTACTTGCACAAATAACGCTTATATTACGCGGCTTATTGAAGACAAACTTGTAACGACCTGATACTGTCGTCGAGTACTTAAGATCGCATCGCGCGTTTCTTCCGCTATGCTAAAAGTCAAACCCGCTTTTAGCTCCGTGGACCGAATCTGGCTCATGGTGCAGGGGGGTGGACAGTAAATCCTGGACAACGACGAGCGTGCTGATGGCACGAGAAGATGAGAAACCGTCGACATCGCGACGAATTTATAGCGTGGTTTTCCTAATTCTGTCGCGTTGTGAAACTTTTCGTCTCTCTAATATATATATATATATATATAGGCTCTAATGAAAATCCCGAATAAATTTTGTGACCTTATCCGTAATTATTTCCGGTTTGTGCCCTCACTTGTAATTATTTTGTGATTTCGTGCCCCTATACGTAAATTCCCGAAAACAAATGGGGTCACTCGGTCACTGAAGAGCACACACTGAAGGAATCGCAGTAGCCCATAGGTAGGTGACCTAAATGCGCCGAAAAAACTGTCAATTTTCCTCTGTACCATCTGCTTTGACCTCAGCATACTTACGCTTTCCTTCATCTTTTGCAGCGAAGTGATGAAGTTGATGTTTGAGTCAACTTGCTGCATCCAAAACCTCTCGAGAGACTCGACCATATTGTAGGCTTCAGCAGGTCTGACAACCGGGACCTCCTGACTATCGTCATCTTCATCAATGCCTTGTTCTAAACGATCACTTCCTTCTTGAAGATGATTCTCAATGATGTCGTCAAGGTCTGGTGTGTATGAAGTTACATCCTCGTGTCCGGATAGTTGAGCAGATTCCTGATGTCCATGGGATTCCGGTACTCGAACTGGAAGATCTGCGACTCCAAATCAAGGACAACTTGTTCGTCAAGTTCATCTGGACGAATTTCCTCGATGGGCTGCGCAAGGGTGCGTATTTTGCAGTGAAGGTAACATCTCTCGATGGTTGATGGCTTGACGTCATAATGCCATGCGGAAACTACCATCTGAATTCAGGCGAGGATGTCAATTTTCCGGGTCATTGACTTTATCTTCCAGACGTTGCAGCAGCATCCGGTTAAAGCGCCGCCGGTAATATGCCATAAGGTTACGAATGATGCCAGCATCGCAGGGTTGAATCTTCGATGTCATGTTTGGTGGGAGGTAAAAAACTGTTGTGTTTAGCAGCGTAACATAATCCGAAAGTTGCTCGACAGGAATGTGGACGCTGAATTTATCCATGATCAGGAGCACCTTACGGCATGAGACATGAAGGTCAAATGCTTTGTGCCATTACAGGAAAATGACCTGGGTTATCCATGCCGACGCGTTTGCTCGTTACCGGCAGCCGAGGGTTTGCATATTAATATTTTTGAAACATCGAGAGTTTTTGAATTTCCCAATGACCCAAAGTGGGATCTTGTCGGTACCATCGCCGTTGAAACAGAATGCAAGTGTAATCCGTTCCTTGTTCTGCTTGAGCCTCTCCAGCTTCTTCGTGGCAAGCGAGTGGTCTGCCTGAAAGACAACAAGATTTTAACGCATGATCTACAGTAGATTTGAAGCTACTGTAGCAAATAATTATTCTCTTACTTGCATTCGGTAGAACAACTCAGTCTAGTCCATATTGTAAATTTCCTTCCAATCATACTGGTCCAGAAAGTTCCAAATGGCTGGCAGAAAGTTTTCTACAGCAGCCATGTCAGCTGACCCGCTCTCACCAAAACGTCGGATGGAGCGAATTCCATAACGCGTGTTAAACCTGTCAATCCAGCCGTTTGAGAACTCAAACGGCTCATGATCAGGGTAAAGTCGATCAAGGATCTTGGTTGCGCTCTCCCGGACAAGTTCTCCACTTCGGTTAGCACGTTATTGATTAGCATGGAACCACTCGATGAGTGCAGCCTCCATCGCGGGATACTTGACCGCGCGTTGGCGCTCCGAGATGAGAGCACTGCTTTCAGCCTTGGCCAGGAGGTCTGCTGACCGTTTAAGCGTGGATGAAATCGTGGCTTGGATGACATTTATCTTGTGGTGGTCTTCAAGCCATTTAATCAACTCCTTCTGTGTTGCTTTTGGATTTTCTATTTTGTATCTACAAAGGGGTATGCGGATCTAGTCCGACATAGTTGTGTGTTGTGATCCTTTCTGCGGCATTCTACCTTGCGTGCGTTGCGGCAGGATACGTTGTCCACAAGAGAAAGGGGGAGTAAAATCCGGGGTTGTTTTACACTGCCACAATCTCCTTTTATACCCAAGCCCCAGGAACCAGAATTAGCAAACAAAAACAAAGCCACTAGCGCACAGAATCTAGTATTTTTTTCATAAAAAACGCGCAGGAGACAAGCCTCGGCGATGATTTGACCACCTGACTCCTTCCTCTCTTAACTGATAACCCATTTAAACTAATACTCAGTGCCCAATCCTAGGATATTAGTTTAGAGGAGTTCTACTGTAATGAGATGAAGCATACCCGGGTTTGACAAACACCAATCTATTGACTATTTTCAACATAGAAAAAACATCAAACCTTGGAGATCTGGCTACATAAGAGAAGCGAGGAAGAGGTACAAGTCGTAGCGATCGAGCTCTGACTCGGTGGGTCGAGGCGGTCGCAAAGGGAAGGGATCAAACAACAACCGGGGAAGGTTCGGACCCGAGGCAGGTCCCAAAAGGTAGTTAATCAATAGACAAGAAACAAGCAAACATATTATATGTGAAGAATGGACGGTACAAGCGATGAATGGAAAGATTGTGGAAGAACTGGAGGGAGGGAACGATCATACAGTAGATAGATAGTGTTGAAAATGTTTCTGTAGGAAATTGACACGAGTTGGGGCACGTGTAAATTCCCGTTTTGACAGTGTCGGCCGTTAGTGCCTTACCGTCTTGGGAGGAAGTTTCTAAGAAAGAAGCGCACCCTACTTGAGCAGGGTAGGGGCTCACGAGGTCAGGATGTAAATGCGTGTTTTAAGGTAAAAAAATATACTAAATATAAACGCGTACTTAAGAACCTAACCTAAACTTAATATAAAGATAAAATTCCAAAGTAGCTAAAAATTCATAAATGCATAAGTGACCACAATGGTCGCGCATCACTTGAAGTTTGCATTCAGCACTATACCATACTGCACACACGCATCGCTTGTAAATCTTCAACAGTTTCTTTGTCCAATTGCACAAGAACTTGGGAAACTTGAGTCGTAGATGTCGATTTTAACCGAATATACCGAATTTGTCTTTCTTGAATTTTGCTGCAACCAAGTATCCGTTCATGATGAAGAAACACCCCAAGACAGTTTGTAAACAGCAGACGAAGGATAAACACGGACTTGATCAAATGAATGTGTAAGAAGTGATTATCTTTCCTAACATGTAAATGTGCATGAGACTATATGTTGGAGTAGTATAGTAGTTATGTAACTAACACTAGTTATAGATACCCAATCTTAGTGCCTACAAAGGTCGAAATTAACATTGCTAAAAATGAGAATTACCTTGGTAACGTGTTCCATGAAAACCGCTACAGTGCACTTTTCAACTGATAGATGCTACAATTATTAGAGCGCAGTATAACGACACATGATCGGATGATCCTTCGGATCAAAGTCCAAATAGAGGACGATACTCATGTGGTGAAGTGTACCACAAATTTGGTCACCTTTGGTCAAGGTAGTTGGTCGAATTTCGGATTGGTCTAAACAAGGGGGGCTTTTTAGCCTATCAAATTCAAGTAGTATCAAGAACGCTCGTCTTGGGTGAGTCAGCTGACATTGGGTATTTTACATAATTTTGTGTGGGTACATTAGGGACCATAGGGAGGTAGTATTATTGGTTAGTTGTGGATTTGCCTAAAAGAGAAGAAGTCGTTTGGAATCTTTTGGTTTTTCCTTCGGGCTAACACCTCAACAGGAGGTCGTTTAAGCCTTTGCTATGTGCATCAGTCGCCTCCGCCCGCCGCGTAGTGTTTGGGAGAAGAGGGTCGAATAATCCCCTCTAGATCATTATACCCGGTCTGGACGCGCCACACGCGCATTTGGCCAGCCGGAAGTCCCTCGACGGGAGCACGCATTGGTCGACTTCCTCAAGTTTAAGTAAAGTACTTTTGGAACGTGCTATTCACTGGATTGGTCTTTACGTGGAGATATCGTTTGTGGAGTTTCACGGACATATTGGGTCTTCACGTGGACATATTGGCTCATTGTAACATTGGTTGGAGTTTAGACCGGTTTTGGTCTTCTCTCATATTGGTCAGGGGCTAGACCGGTTGACTGGTCTACCCTCTATTATTTCGTATTGGTCAGGTCTAGATCGTTTTGACGATCGAACTATTGGAATTTATCTTTTGGAAGTGTTTCTGGTCTGTACGTACCTGGGGTGAAGAGTTCCGCCCCAGGTACACCTAGCCAGTACGGTCTCCGATATTCAAGACAGAATCAGATCGATCTGCGATCCCGATCCACCGAGTGTGTAACTAGCCCATTCCATCGGGTACACAAGGTGAGATGAACTTATGTGAATCGAACCAAGTGTCTTTGCATGATGACCGGTCGTCTGCCAGCAGCGGACGATCGGACCAGATTTCGAATGGAGGTCCGCGGGGTACCCCCCCCTGTAAGTTAGAAGGCTGGGCACGATGGTGGTAGACAGGTTGTCGATACAAATGTATTCGATTTCGAACTTGACTCCACCACACTCAGTTTGGCAGCGACAGATAGACGTGAGTGGAAATACGAAAATAATTGAGAGCTTAGTGCTAAGGATGTGATCAGATCAACAGATATTACGTGCCTTCTTGTGTTCAAGAAAAATCTGATAGCGTTACTTTTCCATATGGATGACGAAGACATTGTCAGGAACGTTCAGCGCGGGAAGCCGTCATCTAAGCAGAAGGTTGTCCAAAAGCGTCAATATTTGCATTTTACATCTCGCGTGGTGTTGATCGTGGAACAGTTGATGAATGATGTAAAGAAAATCACATTGTCTACGCTGTGAAGGCCTAGGTCACCCAAGGCCACGTTATGGCTCACAAAAAGGGAACTGACGGGAGCGCACAGCATGGATATCACGGCAGAGCATGCGACTCAACTGATACTGCCACCTCCTACGATGAACTCATCGAAGAAGTAAAAACTACCAATAGCAAACGGTAAACGGTCAGGGGATCCGTATAAGGCAGAGGTTAGGCCCAACAAAACCGTCCAGGTGCTGTTTCCAGACACGTCACAAGACCAAGGAATGCGGTCAGATGACGAAGTACCTTGTCGCTAAACTAGTGACAGGAATTTCGCATCTATGTTAAAATTTCAACATTCAGTAAGAATTTCCCGTTAATGGCACAGCAAAAGCAACAGATCTCCGGCTTGACTGGCGACGCACGGATGATAGAGGTGTTGAAGTTTCATGTACCATGTTGGTGAAAGTTCAATTCAAAAGGACGTAAGTTCATTGGCTATAATTACATACGGACATTTACGTTGGAAGCTCAAGATTAATTTTCTTGATATTTATAACATATAATACGCTTTTTTGTGAAAATATCTTCTGTGGATGGCTTTAACTAACCGACCAACCCCTACTTAGACGCATCCTACCTGATCAAAACAGTCAGATCAGGTATGTAACAACGACGCAAATGATTGCTTTTTTCCAATAGGAGGTAGCCGCACTCGGGACTATAATCCAAACCGATGCAGTTGAAGATGTTGTTTCACCCCGGTAGAGTCGATGACGTCCAAGCCGAGATCAAATGTTGACGTTCTGGCGACTAAGCCACTAAACCAATAACAAAACGACCTCCTGGTACTGGAACAAGAGATCCATTATCTATCAAATACACCAGCATATAATATATTGTTTAATGTATTATGTAGGTCCGCTTCGAAAAAAACACGTGTAACAACAAGGTCAACATACAAGAGCGGTAGATTTTCTCCATAGATCTACTTGAATAAATCATGGAAGGTTCATTTGCGCTTGTAAGCAAGGCAATCTAAGGTTTACAATCGATCTATCGTCATGCAGCCACCTCCCAAAGGGCCTAACTTGCCAATGCAACGCTGTTTCTCCAGCGGGTGGATTAATTCTACATCGGATCCAGCGCGGATCACAAGAATGCTGCTTTTGTTCAAGATAAGTACGAGACATCCATAAATTCATATCTTTAATAAGAGCGATATTTCAGTAAGAAGATCGTCATTGGTCTCGATAATGCCCCCGCCCGCAGACAGCCAGAGATACTCATGGTCGGCGACGCTGAGGAGAGCAGGAGCTGCTTTGGCTTAGTCCTTCCTCACTGATGTTGTCGCCAAATGAAGGTCATTCATACGATGCATTGTGCAAAACCATTTATTATTTTTATGTGCAAGCTGATTTGGTGTTTTAAGCAAAAATTGAGGTCATATCTATGCGCGCACCAGAAGCATGTTTCGACCATGACATCCTTAGCGCGCTTACAGAGCAGCGCATGCTCCTGCTTGAGGCCTCCGCAGCTCAAGCCATTAGCGTTATAGGTAACGATCTTGTTATTTCGATAGAAATACACTGCATGAATGCATCAACGCCGCTATATGCTTCGAAGACATGCAATATAGAAAGTAAGTACTATTAATGAATTTTGTGTTCAATTAGTTCATTTCACATTAGGGGGGTTCACACCTAGGAAAATTGGCTACCGATTTATGTCTGCTGATTTTGTAAAATAAACGTTATAATTAAAGTGAAATCAGCAGGATCTAAACAAAATCAGCAACCTCTAAAGGTAGCTGATTTCGTCCATTAAATTTAACGAAATCAGCAGGATTCTTGCCTCAAAATCAGCAGAACGAAATACCCGCTTTCCTCATCACTTTTCCAATCGATAAAGCGCTATTTTATCACCCTCACAGCATCGCGCTGCGGAGTTTACGGCATCACTGTCGTCTATGTGGCAATATTCGTGCGCCGAGTGTACGTCGCACAAGGTGAAGTGTTGGAATTAACCAGGGATTCGTACAAACACTTCACGAGATGGCGACCTACCTGCTGACAAAGTTTCAGCTCGTAGGGATCAACGTAAGTAGCCCAACTGGTATCCGCCCTCTAGCGGCGCGTAAGGTTCGGTAGTAGGCGTGCTTAATTAAATGCAAAATAGAAAGTATATATTATGTAAGGTTACTTAGCTGACTATTCGGTTCCTAAGTGCGAACTTAATTCTGTAACCTTCAATAACATGAAAAATTTATACTACCCATGTCAACCAATGGGATTCCACCATTTCGGAAGAGTGCAAAGCCGAAAGTGGCTACACACTCTTCCAACACTCCTCCTGGAAGACCGGAGGCTGCACCATCGTCACTGTAGCCCTAGCGCTGCATGCAACACTTGAATCCGCTGCGCGCTTAGGTCCTTGGTGAGTAGATCAGCGAGCATCTCTTCACTTGGCACGTGGCTTGCCGAAACGATGCCTTTCCGTGCGTAGTCCTTCAAAAATTTCAGCTTGATATCGACGTGCTTGGATCCGGCCGCACTCGTCTCATCTTCGAGTTGCTTCAATGCAGCTTGGTTGTCCATCTTAAACATAATTGGTGTCTTGGCGTGCATCCCAATTTCCGCAATTAATTCTTTCAATCCGAGCACCTCCTTGCCTGCCATAGCTGCAGCAACAAACTGGGCTTCGGCTGTCGATAATGCTACTGCCGTTTGTTTCTTGCACGCCCAATTAAAGATAATTCCATTTACGAAAACCACCATTGCCGAAACACTCTTTCGATCAACTTTGTCTGCCGCAAAATCGGCATCACTATAAACAGTGATTCGCAATGGCATCGGCAGTCCATTATCATGCTTCAGAGCAAGATTGAGGTCAATCGTTCCCTTAAGGTACTTGAGGATCCTCTTGGCAATCTTGTAATCGCCCAATGTGGGTGCATGGGTCTTACGTGTGGATCGGTGAACGGCGAACGAAATGTCAGGACGCGTGCACCGGGCGACCCATAGCAGACTACCCACAAGCGATTGAAACTGCTTGATGCTCGGCAAATTTTCCTTCGGTTGTGGTAGGAGAGGTTCTTGACACTCCTTCACTTCATCCAGTGCCAGCACAGGAGTTCGTGCTGGGTTCATCTTCTCTAGCCTGTTCGTCTTCAATATGTCCTTGATAGTGCCCTCTTGGTCTAGCAAGTAACCGCTCTTCGGATCACCTTGAATCCGAACGCCCAGAAACTTGGTGACACTGCCCAAGTCCTTTAGTTCCAATACTTGCATGTTTGCGAAAAATTCCCGGACGATACTCTCACTGGTTCCGGTAACCAGGAGATCGTCAACATATGCTCCAACTATGACGGTTTCGGCTGCTTGTTGCTTGACAAAGATGCACGTATCCGTCACACACTGCGTGAATCCAAATTTCAATAATGTTTCACAAAGGCATTGGTGCCACAGGCGCCCAGACTGCTTCAGTCCATACAGGTTGCGCTTTAATTTTAGCGCGAGCTCCTTTGGTGAATTTACACCAAAATCATGCAATGTATCCATCGAAATGTCCATGCCTTGTGGCACCTGCAGGTAAATCTCCACATTTTCCTCAGACTTGGCCTTGGGGTAGGCACTTGGCACATCACCATGGCGTGCCGCTACCCCCCACACTTGTGCCAAAGCAAGAATCAACTTGACATTATTCAACTCCATAACGGTTGAAAATGTGAAAAAAATAGTCCGAACCGTAAACTTGTTTGTCGCCACGGGCAACCAATCTCGCCTTGTACCTCTCGACCGAACCGTGTGCACTGACCTTTGTCTTGTACACCCACTTGGTTGGGAGAGGTACCTTACCCGGAGGGCGGCGTACAATTTCCCAGGTTTCGAGGTCTTCAAGAGCTTTGAGCTCCTCCGTTTCCGCTTGCTTCCACATTGTGGATTGCGGGCCGCTATGCGCCTAGCGATATGTCTTGGGGTCTGGCTGCATCACTGACCCACTTTGCGCTCCCGCACTTGACGCACAAACAGCATAAACACACAACACACCTTCCGCAGTTTTCTCATTTTCGACAACTTGCTGCGTGGTGTCACCGTGTGAATCAACCCCCCTTGCCCTCGAAGCAGCATATTCTTGACCTTTAGCCTTCTTTTTATGCTTCCGTCGGGTCTTTCTGGTGCCCTGGTTAGCGTTCCCAGCGCGTTCCGGAGTAGACACCGGCATCGGCGTTTCACCACTGGCAGAGTTGGAAACCGTCGAATTTTCACTTCGTTTTCTTGCATGCGACTCCGCCAATGCTTCGAGCTCTTGGTTGCATTCACCTTCGAGGAATTTAGTGATCTTGTCACTCGTCTCAGGATTGAGTGTTTCAATCGCAGTGACGTGCCGTGTCACTACGACCACCCTGTCCTTCAGAAACAGCACTTTGAAACCTTTCGTCTCATCATTTTTGCCGAGAATCAGAGCCCGTTCGGCGTGCTTTGCCAATGATTTCTTCTTAGGGTCCCGCCAAACCATGCACGGGGACCCGAAAACAACAATATCCGTGACCACTGGCCGCTTGCCAGTCAACACTTCCAATGGCGAAATTCGCCCAGCATTCGATCGGGTCGGAGTACGATTGAGTATGTATGCAGCATACTCAGCCGCCTCCGACCAATACTTAAGAGGTACTCCGGACCCAAATATCATGCACCGGACCATGCTAAAAATGGTCCGGTTAATTCGTTCCGCCTTGCCATTCGAAGCAGGCGTTCCGGGCTCGGTCACTTGGCGACGAATACCGGTCTGTTCACAAAACGGATCCACGTTCCGGTACTCGCCGCCACCATCCGTACGCAGCACGTGCACTCTGCATGAAAATTCATTTTCAAACCATGCAATGAAATGGCCAAACATTCGATCCGCCTTGTCCTTGGTGCGTGATGCGAACACTCGAACATAATTCGAAAAATGATCCACAAAAACGACCAGGTATCGGTTGCCACGCCTGTCTCGGGGGGTGATCGGACCTTTGAGGTCACTGCAGATCACTCCTCCGATGCGGTCAATCGGGGAGTTCTTGCCCGAATCCGCCTTCGGCTGTGTCTTTCGGGTCGCTTTACCCTCGGAGCACGTCAAACAAATTTGGCCGATTCGTATCCGTTAAAACAATGCCGGACCTAGGGTCCCTGGCCAACCTTTCGATGGTGTCGTATGCCAGGTGACCCAGGCGAACATGGAAATGATATAGGCTGCCACTGTGCGCGTCCGAACCGACGTCTTCCATCGCACTGTTGACAACCATGTCACCGAAATCCGTCAAAAATTGCTTTTCCTTTCCGTTTTCAAACGGGCGATAAAAACCAAACCATGCGTGTATACGTCAAAAAGTTTTTCATCTTTAACCATAACGGGAAGCTTGTGTCCATCATCGAAAATGGCACAGCCCTTTTCGCGTAGTCGACCAAGTGAAATCAAATTCAGAGCCAATTGCGGTGCGTAGTATACTTCGGTCAAGACAACGACCGTTTCACTTGTGTCGCACGTCCGCAACGTAAGCCGCCCGACCTTGGTAGCTGGTAGGATGCTGCTGTCCGGCAGTGCAAATATATCATTTGGTCCACAATCTTTTGCGTCTTCCAACAGATTTGCGTTCGACACCAAGTTTCTACTAGCGCCACTGTCAATAATCCAAACATTTTCACGTTCAGGATTACCACATGCATTAATGTACGCATCTAGAGTGTAATCCAGAGTTAAAGGTACAAAACGCTTCGATGACTTGTCATCTCTGCTACGATTTGAACCTTGATTACCACCATCACCCTTTTTATTTTGCTTCTCGGGGCAATACTTTTGTATGTGCCCCTCATTTCCACACGTGTAACAGGCACGCTTGCCCTTGCCAGATGTTGCGGCATGCGCCTGCAACTTAAACGCTGGCTTGCCCTTGACGACATCATCTTCTAACTCCTGTGCCCAGGCAATCAACTCTTGCGCGTGGCACAGGTAGTCTTGTCGGCAGGGATCATATCGCGCCATTAACATCACTTTCAACTTGGGCGCAGCAAACTTGACAATATTTTCAATGATCAACTTTTCGCTCGATCCGCTTTCGCGAGTCAGAGCTACTAGGTATAAGTAGTGTTCGGTCCATGAACGCTTAGCGTCCTTCCATGGCAAACCAGGACGCAGCTTGGTGGTGGGATATATTAACCTTGAATCCCAACCACATTTGCTCCATCACGTAAGTAAGCTTCGGCCGCACCCGCCACCACGAACCAATGTTCGAGCGGAAATATTCCGCGGCGGTGCCTTCGAGATGTTCACCAAATTTGTTTACTTTAAGGCGTTCACTCCATTGGAACCCTAAGGTCATCTCACCGATCTCGATTGCCTCCATGAAAAGGTAGGCCCATTGGCGGTAGCCTGCACCCAAACCGGGATACAGCTCCCGCCCCGAAAACTTTTCAATACTCAATTTGGGTATTTTATACCCGACTTGATGCACCGGCATAAACCCTTGCCCAGGTGGTGCATCAGTCCCGCCAACACCTTGCATGCCAACTGGCACTCCGCGAGGTGTCGCATTCACTTGTGGGCGTGGCCTTGCTCTGGCTTCAACCCCTTCGTCCTCGGCCAAATCATTCAGAGTCATCTGATGGCCGAAAGGACGGTAATTCTGCAGGCTGTCACGGAACTCTGTGTCCTGTACCCGCATGGGTGATCCCTTCCTCGAACCGGAGGACACACTGGGAAGTGATTGCCTGGCCTGCCCATCTTCAATGGCAGTCAGACGATTCGCAACTTCCTTCAGACTCTGTACCAATGCCTTAAAATCACCGGCAGAGGGCACATTGTCTCCATCTGAATCACTCATATTAAATCACTTGAAAATCCTTCAGTCACTTTCGTCAATCCACTAGCCCTTTCGAGAGGGGACTTTCCACTAGTTCTGCGTAACGAAACGAGACAAGGTATCCACGAAAACACACTCCAAAAACCAAGAACAATCCGCGATACAATCAGTTGAGCCTTGGGCTCATAACCTGTTGGAATTAACCAGGGATTCGTGCAAACACTTCACGAGATGGCGATCTACCTGCTGACAAAGTTTCAGCTCGTAGGGATCAACGTAAGTAGCCCAACTGGTATCCGCCCTCTAGCGGCGCGTAAGGTTCGGTAGTAGGCGTGCTTAATTAAATGCAAAATAGAAAGTATATATTATGTAAGGTTACTTAGCTGACTATTCGGTTCCTAAGTGCGAACTTAATTCTGTAACCGTCAATAACATGAAAAATGTATACTACCCATGTCAACCAATGGGATTCCACCATTTCGGAAGAGTGCAAAGCCGAAAGTGGCTACACACTCTGAAGCTCCCTATTGACGCCCCTGGCTAAGAAGGAACAAGCGGTGTGCACGAGATGTTATCGGAACGTCCAAGCGGGTGATTGCTTTAGTATTGTCGCGCTGCGGCGCAAAGTGGACGATCCGGGCTCGACCGTGGATGAAAAGGTGGAACAAATGATGCAATTGGCCATGACACTGTCGACGGGACGACCCGAGACGAATAGGCAAGATGGGGTTGCACCGCATTGCGCAGATGAACGATGTCGACGCTGTGGGTGGCGTCGCTTCCTTCGGTCAATTGCTCCATACGGACGCCGAGCCGTTACAGCAAGCGACGCTCGAGATGCTCTCGAATCTCGTAGAGCTCGAGAATAGTGCGGGCACTGAAGTGTCAACCGGTGAAGCCTTTGCACAGTAGGGAGCGTGCGCCGAGCTCGTCAAGGTCATGGGAAATCCCGTTGCGGAGCAGCAAATGGGTCAAATGGTGCGTCCCGATATCAAACGCATGGCGCTTCGACTCTTTTATCACCTTTGTCAGTCCACGGCGTGTCAGAATGCACTCTGTCGAGCTAGAGGAGGGTCGAGTCTCCTCGCGTTTCTATCCCACGAGGCCCCGTCGTCCCTCGAAATGCGTGAGGAATCCGTGCGCTGTATCAAGCGTTTTGTGCGCAAGAACGCCGAGACGATCGCGGAAATGATTCAACGAAAGGGCATTGCCTTGTTGCGTACGTTGCTGGGCGACTTTATTGCGCTGCGCACGGAGAGCAGCGTCGATCCGAGCGACAAGGAAGAGACACGGGACGATTCGCACGAAGTAGCGATTGAAGCGATCCTCAGTACCATCTGTGAATGTCTCTACTTTGCGCGGCCGAATTTCGGGGCGCTTCAACATCATTGGTAGAATTAATTCTATCACGATGGTTGACTTAAGACTGCTGCAATCCGTCGCTTTGTATTTCCAGGAAATCCGTCTATGGTCTCGAACTCACTCAGCTGTGCGCTTCTGCGCTTGGTCCGCAAGCTCTGTCCATCGCCAGTGCTTGAAGAGCAGGTAGAATTGGAGCGCAGCGGCCACAGAGATGCCCTTGCCAAAGCCTACCCAGAGGCCCTCGACTGCGAGCGTCAAGTGAAAGCCAAGCACTCCCGCAAGTGGAATGTCAAAGCAATAGTAGGCGAACGCATTCCCAGTCACGGCGACTTGTTGCTTACCCACGCCGCGCGAAAACGCCTTGAACCACGGCGTTCAGGCCATCCACGACTTCTAATGGGGCCAAAATCGCCAAGACACGCGCGGCGGGCGCAATTCCCGCGGGATCGTCGAGAAAAAGTCGTGGAAGAACGCCACGCGAGACGTACAGGACGAGTGCGAAAGCCAACGAGATGGCGAGCGTCAGCACGAGCGCGACGGTGCACGCAAGTTTGGCTTGTTGGTGTCGATTCGCGCCGAGACAAGTGCCAACGCGGATGTTGGCGGCCACGTCAAGGCCAGCAAAGACCATGTAAATGATGTTGTTGACGTTCACGACCACGGCATGCGCACTCACGGCCACGACGGCATGCGGCAGGACGCCGGCCAGGAGCGTCAGGAGCTCGTACGCCCACTACTCCATGGCCATCATGAGAAAGCCAGGGATGCCTAATCGTAAAAAGAGAGGCACGTGGGCGCGCGCTTCCGTCAGGTTCCAGCCCCGCCACCACTGGCGTAAGTGGGGGGGATGACGGTAAAAGTAAGGCACGAGCAGCATGGGGAGCACCATATTGCCCAACGATCGCGCCAGCGCAATGCCGTCAAAGCCCAAGGACGAATGGTACGCGAGTACGTACCCCGCCACGATCGTCACGAGGTTCCCACACACTGCGATGGCAACCAAGGGCGTGAAAATCGTTTGCGATTGCAGCACTTTGCGCACGAGCTCGTAGACAAAGACAAAGGGTACACCGGGCAATGTCCAGCGCGAAAAGCGCTGGGCGAGCCGCGCCACGTAGGGATCTTGCCCCATGACGCGCAAAAAGGGTTCCGAGTACCCATTCACGAGCGCAATCGGGCCCAGACACGTCCCGAGCACCTGCAAGCCTGCCTGGAAGTAGTGTTGAAAACGGCTCGGCTCGGCTTCGGCTCGGAGCCATGAAATGTGGCTCGGCTTCAGCTCCAAGCCAAGCCATGTGGCTCGGCTCAAGCCAGCCACTTAGCCACGGCTTGAGTATACTTATTATATTGAAAGTTGGTGATATGTATCGTAAGGACAGAATAGGGAGATAATGCACGTATTAATGCGTACAGTGCAGGAAGATACAGCGGACGGGCTGCCTTTTTACACACATGCAAAGCTGTCTAGAAGTTTCTATGAAATTCTCTACTCCGCCCATCACGTCATCCTCCGATTCTCATTAGTTGGGTAGAAACTTTTGAGATGCAACAAAGTGTGAGAAAATCCATGTGCATATATATATCAGTCAGAGTCTTCTGAATTCAATCTGTTTTTGCCAAAAAATGGCAAGAACATACTTTTGTATCCTTGATATTCAGAATATATTCATACAAGAGAAAATATTTGGAAAACGGCTCAAGCCACGGCTTGACCGGATCGGCTCGAGCCACGGCTGAACCGGCTTCAGCCGAGCCGTTTTCAACACTACCTGGAAGTATATGCCAATCTGACGCACGCGCTTGGCCCCGTACGCTTGGGAACATAACGTATCCAGTGCCGACGTGAGCCCAAATCCGATAGAGTACGCCGTAATGTTGGTAAACTAGAGGCAGGGATAGAGGGATTGATAGAGACAGAAACGATAGGTTCATTTCAGAGAGTCGCAGTACTACAATGACAGGGATCGCCGTACCATGGTCGAAAGCGCGGCGGCATCGACATATTGCTGTGTGTGGGGAGAGTGTAAGTGTCCCGCCAAGATGATGCACGTCAAACCCGGTAAGAACTCGAGCGCCGACGTGATGACCTAGGAAATCATGGGCATGCTCGAAAGTGACGACGACAATACGGTCGCGTTCGAGATTTTATGTGGATTGTGCTCGACAGCGCCCACGAAAGCTCTGTAGGACGCGAGTTTCACGGACCCAACGACTGTTAATGCGCAAGTGTTGAAGATCCTGTTCGCCTTGGAATCGGCTTCAAGTTTCTACGATATCAGTAATAATCGTCAAAAGGCCGCCACTCACACCCACGCAATCTGGACGACAACAACGTACCTTGCTTGGCCTTCAAAAGCTGCTTCATTCTCTCAGCGCAATTTGTTGCTAGGTTTATCAATAAAACCGTAAGATTAGTTATTACATAACACGAGGGTATATTTGTTTTACGTCAAATCAGCGGGATTTCCCGATTGAAAGCAGCAGGGTACCTCAGGGTGTGAACAGCATGATTTACGATTATAATTACGAGTCAAATCAGCAAGATTTTAACGAAATCAGCGTGCTGATTTTGTTATCGTATTTTGACCTTAAAACGCTAGGTGTGAAACCCCCTATTGGTTAAAAAGCTATTCACTTCGGTTACAATACTTATGAGTATATATTTTACTTCACTACCTATTCCACATTGATCCCAAACTTTTCACTTTGGACGGACGAAGGTATAATTTTTTTTGCCCATTACTCCTGGTTTCTGCATGTCCACATATGATAATCTGTGCTGAACAGTAGTTAGTCCACATGATGTTCAAGGAGGAGACACTTCCTGTGTCTCTTCACCACAACCCTCATTTCTACATCAATTCTTGGTGAGTCGACTCTGCTGCGGTGACAATGTAAATACGCACAGTAAGCTCCCGCTGGCTTTATGCTTCAGTTGTTGAACCCGTTGAACATATCCCCAGTTAAAACGCATCTCCCCCTAAGGTCACATGCGTCCTTCTGGTCTGAGGAATATAATGAATAAAACCATCATATTCCTATCCGTCAGATCTCCTATCACGTAAATATGTAGGTGCTATATGCTTTCATAGTTTTGTTAACACCACAAGCTGCAAGAGAGACGGGATAATTTTTTTGGCGCTATTTAACCCATAATATAGGAGATACTGCTTAAATTTCTTTTCTCATGCCACAAGAAGACATTTTTTCATAAACCGACCTGTAGCTGATGCTACGTCAAAGTTCTGTATTGCCTGTACTTCTGAGTAGGCTTGGTGATTACTTGTTTCCGATGTAACCGTATAGATTAAAGCCATCTTCACTAGCCTGCTCAAGATCACGGTTTTCCTGTGCCTGAGCGTTGACCCACTTAAACAACGAACAGGTACCTTGCCTATCTTTTTATGAAATATAGTGAGCCGCATAGGTAGCGGCTCACCGTTGATTCAAACACCATCACGCCGAAATAAAACAATATCATCGCACAAATCTCTTTCAGCGTAACGGTGGAGTCTTCGTTGATGTACTCCTCCATGGCTTCCAAAATTTCGGCTTTCACTTTCGTCTTCCGAGCTCACGCACCAACAGGAAGGTTATACTTGCCTTACGACGCTTTTTTATGCGCCAGTCGTTCCCGTTCCCGACGTTATCAGCGCAATACTCGCCCCCAGGATTTATGAGATCCAACTTTGTTGGAGGGGATCTCGAGGAAATAAGGGAAAGCTTAGAAGGGCCGATTATCCAGCTCCAGCATTCGTTCAAGTGGAAATTGGTGCCATCTTACGGGCTGGTGAACCACGTTATTAAGACCCAAAATTCCATTTTCCATTGCTGGATGCTCCGGATGACATAGTAAGTACACACCGGCTACACTACGGAACACACTGATGATAAAACATGTTCTGTGTTGTTGGCGGCTCAAGTGATTATATTATATTAAGGGCATCGCAAATACAACAGTATAAGAGGAGGCGAGAGGGTAATGCCGCATGCACGACGCATAAGGACAAGTGCTCTACTAAGCGTGGCGCTTGGAGCTTGAGCGCACACCAGTTTAGCGACAGCCACCATGGAGGTCATCATGATAATGTACGTATCATAACTCAACATGCCCCTGGGCTCACTCGCAGAACCAGAATACAGTCGATACGAGGTTCGAGAAGTATTGAGCTCCGCCAACGACCAGCGCTTGTTCTTTGTGCAAGAAACTCACCTCATTTCGGCAAATTACTTAACTCATGACAGGATATGATAGAATCCAGTACCGGCGGAATTACAACGATTGTTATCATTCAGACTTAAAGTTACGGCTTCGGGCAACTTGTGGCGGTAATTGAGGTTGAGTGTGCTACTGAGCATGTGGACAGGGGGAAAAGCCGCTGGCATCGAATGACTATTTCAAGGATTACCCCAAGGAAATGGTGGAGCCGCTAGTGGACCTTTCGGATGCTTTATTGAATGCTGGATCCCCCACCCTCTTTTTCTCCAAGCGACGATGATTCCGCCGAAGAAGCAAAGAAATTCAGTCAACACCATAGATTATTACCTTTCAATCTACGAGTGACAAGATTTTTGTGAAAATCTTGGCGCGTCGTCTTCATAGCTTCCTCGGATGGATACTTGGATGCACTCTGTAAGGCTATAGCAATGGACAAATATGGTGCGATCATGATGGCAATACTGTCCAATCCACCCGTGAAAACCATTCCATGACCTCAGTATTTCACTTCGTATGCTTGGACGAGGGATTTCCAATGCTTAACGACATCCACAAAACCCAAACTCAAGGCGATGATGGCTGCTGCTCATCATCGCTACGTGGTTGAGTTAAAAGCTGGAAATACTCACGTGGGCTGGATTGGTGTTCACTCGTTTCTTTGATGAAAGAGGGACTACAGCTGCCTTTTTCGTGAACGGCGGGAAATCGACACTATCTCGAGTAATTTCCAAGCGTATCTTAGCGTCCTGCTGTTTCTTTTAGCTGTGTAACAGTTGGCAAGATCCATACACCAAGATACAACCAACTCTCCAAGATGGAGAAACGCATTCGCTGAAATGGGTAGGTACATTTTTAGGTTCCACTTTAGATATAACATTTTGTATGACAATGTTTGTTTTAGGTAACCTTACATAATACACTTTTCATTTTACTCTCGTTTAGACTGAAACGACTCCGCGAGGCGCACGTGACGCACAGGCTTTTTCTATCTTCTGAGATCCTACCTGGTCAAACCTTCAGACCACGTAGTATAAGATCTCCGCGCGCCTTACACTAGTGTGTGTTTGTGTGCTAAGTTAAATACCTACACTCGGATTGAATATGACACGGTCCATGATCCAGATCCATTGCTGGCGGTCTAATCCGTGATCTAGCTCCAGGCCCATGGATGTTCGTAAGGATAAATGCTCGAACGAGCTAGCGGGTCTTACAGACAAATGGTTCATTAATTACAGACACTACTGAAGAGGTAATGGAAAGCTCGGATAAAACCGTTTCCATCAGTCATTAACTATGCCTTTTCTCGTCCAAAATGAAACGTTTTGCATCCAAAGTGATATAGGTAGCAATGTAAAAAAATATATTTAACAACTTTTTAATCCAAAGTGAAAATCCTTGCAACCAATGTGAAATGAAACGATTAAATAAGGGTGTGACTGGGTACACCCCCCCCTTTGCTGCGTACACACACCCCTAGGGTTAGGGTTAGGGTTAAACCTTCCCTTACACAAGCTCTAGTAAAGACTTGTAACATTGTCTTGGAGAGAAAGAGCGAGGACACCGTGTTGATCATGAAAGCTCCACGTCGACACCAAATAATACTTATTTTTTTGAGATACAGCTCCATAATCACATTGAAGTCACGTAAAACCTTCGACTACGGCTAATGACAGCACATTTCGCTTCTGTATTGTAGGGAATAGCAACAAAGACGTGCGCTTAAAAAAATTTACTGCCTGACGCACTTGCTTATGCCTGGCGGTGATGCGTACAACTACACGGCGTCCACGTTGATCAGTACCCCATCAGGAAAGCGTATTACTTCAGACTTTTTTATCGTGAATACTTACATGCATTTTTTGGCAACTGTAGTTATTCAAGCCACTTCGCAGAATTTCCGAGGCGTCCGGAATTCTGCTCGACATATCAAGTCGCCTGAAATCTATCGAGAAGGCTACATAGTAAACGGTGTATGTCCCGAAGCCCCGATCTCTACGTCTAGTAGAATCACAAGGGCAGAACAAGAAAACTGATGTTTGGCAAAAGTTTCTATTGGCAAATCTGCACATTGACGGTTCCCTTATGTTTGCAGTTCATTCCATAATCAATCAACTGTCTCACCGATGTATGTCACAGTTTTAAACATATCACAAAGCCTTGGTGACACCCTCCATGTGCTTGACAACCTCTAGCACTGACTTGAAACGAAAAGGCTCCGTAGCAGCCATATCAGCTAGCACCTTTCGGTTCAGCTCAATACCCGAGCCATTCATCTTGCCATAAAGCTTTGAGTACGAAATTCCTTCCTGTCGTGCACCTGCGTTAATATTTCGAATCCATAAGAGCGCATGTCCTAGCAATTGCAAATGCAATAAAATTAAGAGCGTGGAACACAGCATTTTCTTACGTGTAAGGGAAGGTGTTACCCTAACCTAACCTTAATCCTAGGGGGGTGTACGCAGCAATGGGGGGTGTACCCAGTCACGCCCTTAAATACGGCTTTTGCTAACTTACATACCGTATGTATCGTGCATACCCCCTTTGATTGGCTGTTTTCAGCCTGCAGGGTTTAGGGTTTAGGGTTGATTGGATCTTTTCAGCTTGCAGGGTTTAGGGGGGGGGTATGTACGTACATAAGGTATGTATGTTAGAAAAACCCATTAAATAAAAACAAAGAAGAGAAACAAGCCTCAACTTTATCAACGTTGTGACTTTGAAAAGTGGATTGAACACGGGACGGCGCGAGCGGGGCGCGCGCAATCACACCCTATTGCCAGAGAAACGCGGCAAGAAACGAAGAGACGAGGTAGCCGGTGAGCTGGACCGCATAGCGTGGCCTGGACGCCGGCCCGACGGTATTCGAGGCCTCCTCGGGTGGCGGCGCTGTGGTCCGACGCCTGGACGCGCGGAGCAAGAGCAGCGACGTGTTGGTGATGTTAAACGCGACGAAGATGCTGCTCGAGATAAAGTTCCAGAGCACGTGAAACGTCACAAAGAAGGCGAGGACCGTGGCGCCCGCGCCACACACGAGCGTACCGCGCACGAGGCAGCCGCGCTCGTCCATGGTTGCAAACACGGCCGGGAGCAAGCCATCCGTGGCCATGGCATATTGCACGCGCGGTTGCGCGAGGAACCCAAGAACGTGGTAATGGGCATGGTCACGACTTCACCCGTCGAGACAAAAGACGCGGCCCAGTCGACGACCACGCTGGCAAAAGCCGTGCCGTAGGATTCCGCGGCGTCGAGGTGCGTATAATTTTGCATGCCGACGAGAGACAGCGTGGCGAGGATACTAAAAGCCGCGGCCCCGAGGGCCGTGCCGACCACAGCGCTTGGAATGTTCGTCCCGGGCTCTTTCGTTTCGCCCGCGAGGCAACAGAATTCGTCGTAGCCAATGTAGCCACAGAAACTCGCGCTCGCGCCGACCAAGACGCCGGACCAGCCAAACGCGAGCGTGTCGTGACCCTGACGCGCCACGACCGTAGCGTCCGGCACGAACGGCACGAGGTTGATGCTGATTTAATTACCAGTAATATATCAGAATGGTTTCTATCTAAATTCACCACGTTGATAAAATTGAGGCTTATTTCTCTTCTTTGTTTTTATTTAGGGTCGACCTACCCGCACCCCCCTCCACCCTAGGGGCACCCCCACGTGACTTTCGACCAATAGAGATGAATATTGCTACTAATAGTATATATTGGTTAAAATAGCGCATTACATCTATCGACCTTTATAATAGTTTTACGTTGAGGGGTTTTGATGCACATTTTTGGACTACAATGACAACTCAATGGACGATGCGGTGGGTGTTGACCGTTTCTTTACGGAGTCTTTTGCTAACGTCAAGGCACGTCTCCGTGAACTTGGCGTCGAAAAGACGCAGAAGTGGACACCTGTGGAGAAGGTGCCGCATGGAGCTCTGCTTGACTGCAAGGAAAAAGTTTTTCGCGCTTTGAGCGACGACATCAACACCCCGTTAGCGCTGTTGCATCTTCGGCAATTGGCTAAGTTAACCGTTACATGGCGGCAGACACAGACAAGCAAGTTTCTATGCTAATCCGTGCCAGTGCAGAGTACATCACACGCATTTTATCTGTGTTTGACTTGTCACCTCTGCTACAGACATAGGGTTTCCGCTCTGCTCGGATTCTGCTGGTGGTACAGATCAAGAGACTGTACTCACGCCTGTACCAGATATCTTTGCGCAGTTCCGTGAATATATCTGTGAGGCCGCTAGTTCTGCTGCTGCGGACGATGGATATAGTAAGGCTTAAGGATTTGGCTAGTGTGGTGCTAAGTCTGTGCGATGAAGTAAGTGACGAAAAGTTGCCGTATGCAGGTGTGCGTCTGGAGGACCGGTCTGCTAGCTCTTCCGTTTGGAAGCTGGCCAACATGGAGGAGCTGCTCGAAGAAATTGAGAAGAAGAAGCAGAAGAAGAAGAGAAAAGAGGAACAGAAGCGCCTACGATTGGAAGATGAGGCCCGTAAAAAGGCCTAGCCCGCTGAAAAAGCTAACATTTGTCCTAGCAAGATGTTCTTGAACATGAAGGATAAGTACTTAAAGCTCGACGATAACGTAAGTATTGGCGAATGTTGTTTTTGGTCGAACTGGATATTATGCTCATGTATCGAAAATGTCAGGGATTGCCGACACACGATGCCGCCAGTGAGCCGTTGAGCAAGGGTCAGATGAAAAAGTTGGCTAAAGAGCAAGTTAAGCAAAAGGCACTGTACGAGTAATACACAATAGAAACTAGATGTACTGGTTTTGCTATTTGATAGCGTGTTGGATAGTGTTGTAGTTGTGCATGTCAAATCAAAACAAGCCGCTGCAGGATAAATTTGCGCAGTCAAATTTCATGTTGAGATTTGTCACATTATGAAGCCACAAACAAGAATGTGCATCAAAACCCCCAACGGAAAACTATTATAAAGGCAATAGATACTATTAGTAGCAATATTCATCTCTATTGGTCGAAAGTCACGTAGGGGGTGCCCCTAGGTTGGAGCGGGGTTCGGGTAGGGCGACCCTTTATTTAATTGTTCCATGTCACATTGGTTGCAAGGATTTTCACTTTGGATGTAACTGTTGTTAAATATATATTTTACTTTGCTACTTATTTCACTTTGAATGCAAAAGTTGTTATATTTTTCTTACTTCGCTACCTATTTAACTTTGGATGCAAAACTTTTCATTTTGGACAGGCAAAGGTGCAGTCTTCTACTTCAAGAAAGCCTCTCTATGTGTAAAAAAACTTTCAAGCATACCAATGCATCTGCAAACTATCCATAAAGCGGGCTCCTATCCCATCTGAGTGTCCGTCTACAAGACAAGAATGCTGCACACGGGTTGCCGGAAATAACAGTACGCCTCCGACCATCCGCGCCACTATAGGGAATTGGCTTTGTGGAACCCTCCACCAATTTAGTGGGCACACAGCTAAATGTTATTGCGTGTTAAGGGGCAAAAACGGATTAGCCCCATCTTCCAGCGTGTTTAGCCGAACACCGCCCCCATGCTCGCTATCGTTGCTGTCCCAACCAAAGCTTTGTTTGCTCTTTGTAAGACGTGTTGGCTGAAGTCGCAGATGAATTGACAACCTCACAGACCCCAGTGCTGTTTACCGGCTGGCTTAGCTTTCTTAATTGAGCAACTCCTGAAAAACAGCTCCTTGAAAATGTAAAAGCTCCGAACATGAATCTGCAAGCTCCGTGGCCAGTTTTCGGGATGCTCGAACCACGTTAGAAGGAACCTTGTATCCAACAGAGTTTCTAGGCGATGATACTTATCCAGTTTGTCCAACATTGCTCAAGAAGCAGGTTCCAACTGAGCGGCATCGTGTTGCTCCTTAACCTAATTCAGAATTTCCGCAGATATGAGTACGATGGAAGCACAGTTCCAAGAGTCAAGTACATGTATCCAGACAGCCCCCCCCCGTGCAGGAATTGAAAGGTTCTAGGAAGTCATATACCTGCTGATCTTGTCCCACTCTTTAGGCAACAACGCAATCCCCACCCCGAGCTCCCGTAAGGTGTTCGATATTTGGTATAAACAGTGGAATGGGCAAATTTCAGTGGACAAAACAATATATGTGGCAATGGTAGTGTCCATAGAAGACAAAACCATGTACCTCAGCTGCAAAGCCCTCTTGAACATTGCGTAGATTGAATTCCATCTTGTATAACAACATCTTTTACCATCGTGTAAACAGTAGAGTCCTCCCGATGTAGTGAGTAAACATTCTGCAGAAGATCTCAACGCTGCTGATGGTAAATACATTCTTTTGTAGATCGATTTTAATGTCGACTCGGGCAGTGCCCGCTTCTGTTGTCATGGCGTCAATAGTAAAAATCAAGAAAAATTAAGTTTCACTGAAGCAGCAACAGAAAGCGCTATCCCAATGTACTCAAGATGCAACCGTACTTCATTGGATTCTCTTCAACATCGGCCTGTTCTGATGCTCCACTTTGTCCAGAGCCTCAATGTCGTGACCTCCAAAGCGTGTTTTGCCATCTTGGGCAACCATGTTGATGATATGAGCGAAGCATCGGTGAAGCATGGCATCGACATCAAAGTAGACGGTTTTCCGTCTTGAAATGCAGCAAAGAGCTTGTTGTTGCTGCCATTGTCGATAGTTGCATGTCCTTGCACGTCCAAAAAAACAAGTATTCAAACATGCTGTAGTAGTACTCCTCAAGATGCTCCCCATCTTGAGCTTCTAGTAAAATAAACATTGAATTTTTTGTTGGAATTTGCTATGCTACGCGTGTGTGCAGCCTGGTGTTAGGCTGTATACAAATCCCAAGTGTACGCGACCATTGTGGCTACATTTGTATTTATTGCATTTTTGGTACTTAAGGATTTTATCTATTCTATTAATATGTTAAGGTTAGGTTCTTAGGTACTATTTTATATTCAGTATATCTTTTACCGATTAAGTCACATTACATCCTGCCCTCATGCGCCCCTACTCTGATCAAGTAGGGCGCGCTTCTTTATAAGAAATTTCCATCCCAACGGTAGTCAGGCGCTAACGGTCTGAACTACCATTACGGAAAGTTACACGTGCCCCCAACTCGTGTCAACTTCCAACATTTTTTTTTAATTTAAAACAATGCACAACGTAATTCATCTGTCATACCAAACGGAACAACGAATACACTTTTTACTTATTCTAATCCAAACGTCAAACACCCCAATTTAAAGTCCGGAGTTACCCAAAGCCTAAGAAAGCATTTTTCTTCCCGGGGAGATTTATTGTCATATCGTGGGGTACGTGGTATATCACGTACCTAATAGATTAGAACATACATATATTATATTACATGTCTAAGTCATGACGTCGTACGATATAGAGTACGCCATGACGTCGTACGTTATAGAGTACGCCATGACGTCGTACGTTATAGAGAACGCCATGACGTCGTACGTTATAGAGAACGCCATGACGTCGTACGTTATAGAGTACGTCATGACGTCGTACGGAGAACGTTCTAGAACGATAGGCTTAGAAGTAGCACAGATAGCGAACTAAGGCCTAACTCTCACTTTTAAATTTACATCGATCTTCCTATCTGGTAGCACTTGTTGGTCCTCACTTCTTCTTGACGCCTCCCCGCCGCCGTGCTAGCCGTCATGCAGCACCGCCGCCGTGATAGCCGTACCTGCAGCACCGCTGCCGAAAGCACCGCCGTTTCCGCCGTGCTTGCCGTCCCCGCAGCACCGCCGTGCTAGCCGCTCAAGAGCAGTGACATGGAGTGTCTACGTCAGTCCCAATTTTTTTTAGATCAGGGACTCCATTTCATTGGCTGTAAATCCTACCGGGCTACTGATACTGCCGCCGTTATCGGGACGTTTCATTTAGACTATAAAACGTCTTGTTTCGGTAATAAGTCAGCTGGGTTAACGGAAAGGTCTGCGCTTCGGTTCATGACCCGCCACTCGCACAAGAAACCCGCGAAGACAAACACCGCCGACTCGCTTGCCCTGCTTTTCGTGCAGAAGCCAGACGCCGCTGATAAGTTTCGCGCCGACCTTATCGAATCGATCCGTCGAACCAGTCGCATTCTCTGCCGGTTCGAGAAGCGCGCAAGAACATTACGGCTCGCCCACTAGCGCACGCCAGTGACCTGCTCAGCTTCGAAAGCACTGTAAGCTTACGAATCTATCGCGAGATTGCTAAGCACAAGGCGAAAACACCCCGGTCGCCAAGTCGAAGAAGTCCTTAAAACCTGGACCAAAAGTTGTCAAGAGAAGTAATTAAGTAGTTAATATCAATTTATAACTGATATTAGCTAAATTTTGTCTTCTCCAATGACTTCCGATCAGCATGTCCAATTGCTGTTTACTATGGTTGCGACCATGGAAAAACAATCAAAATTACTGGAACAGATGCAAAAGTCAAAACAGTTATCGGAAATCGAGCTGAAGGTGTAAAGCTTCCGACATATGGAGGGAGATTGGACGATCGTTCCAGCTCTATAAAAAGCAAGTGGAGCAATACTTCTTCGCTCGAGGAGTGGACTGGAAGATCAAAGAACTTGCACAGAAAATTCTTGCCGTTCTGCGAGGAACATTGAAGTAAGGTGCCGCTCAGTGGTATGTGATGCAAAATCAGTACATCACAACCGTAGAGGACTTTTTCAGCAATGTCGAACGAGAATTCGTGCCTGCTGATTTGTAAGAGCGTTTTCGCGAAGATATGAATAATATCATAGAGCGCGACTGCAAAGATTTGCCGGATTATGTAAGCAAATTTCGGCACCTAGACACCCAAGTCCGAGCCATGAGCGCGTTGTACCAGATCATGTACTTTCTACGTGGACTTTCCAGTCGTACGAAGGAAGAGGTTCAGTATCGTCGCTGTGCAACGTTGTCAGAAACAATTACCGTTGCGTTGGACTTTGACCGCTCTCATCCTCAGATATTTTTGAGAGGAAATTCTCACGACAGACCGAGGTACAGGTCGTATGACAAAAGTCGGCAAAGTCGCTCAAACAATGGTCCATAAACGATGGACATAAGAAACGTTCAGATTCCGTCTCGTGACGAATGCCACCGCAGAAATTTATGCTTTAGGTGTGGAAATCCGAATCACCAATCTGCTCAATGTAATCAACGCCGAGCGCGCAACGATAGAGGAAATAATCGTTCAGGCCGGAGCAATCAACAGCATGTAAATCTTCAGCATGTCAACAATATGGACAGCCGTGAAGTCGAGCAAGAGATAACCGTGTACGATCGCGTCACAGTTAATGCCGCAAATGTACGAAAAAGGACCGAGGTTCAGCCTGTTGTCTTAGAGTCAAACAACTATGAATCGGACCCACAATCACAGGGTCGATTGCTATTGAGTAATGGAATCATTGGCAATAAATCAGTTAAGAATTTAATCGACTCTGGTGCACCAACAAACCTTATCAAACCAGGATTGGACTCAAAGATATTAAACACACAAGAGGTACAAGCACGTCGTTTTGATGGAACATGGACATCAATTCAGACCACGAAGAAAGTGGAAGATACCATTCGTGTAGATCGTATGGAGTTTCCGAAGATGCAGTTTACGGAATGGGAACTGCCGGAAACACATGACGTGATATTTGGTCAACCGTGGCTCACCAAGTACAATACACAGATAGATTGGCGCACGCAAGAGATTAAAGTTGCAGCTCTTACGAGATTCGAGGACATAGATGGTCCAACCTTCCAAGAGAAGATGAAAAGTGGAGCCTACGATGAGGTATACCATTTCAAGATATCCAACGTCGAACCGTCAGAAGTGCCGCAGGAGTTGAAACCAGTTCTGGACGAATTCGAGGACTTATTTCCAGAACAGCTCCCAAATGAAATGCCGCCGAAGAGAGCAGTTAATTTCGAATTGCAAATGAAGCCTGACGCAGTGCCAAGTTCCCGTTCTCCCTTCCGTCTCTCGAAGGTATAACAGGAAGCGTTGCAGCAATTCGTGGAAGAGAATATTCGTAAAGGATGGATAGAAGTGTCAAACTCTCCATGAGTCTCCAGTATTTTTGGGATTCCCAAGAAAGATACTGAAACAGGAAGGTTCCCAAAACGCGCAGAATGGCTTCGAAGTGGAAATTCGAAGATCCCCATTCGTTGGGTGATTGACTATCGCTATGTGAATAGCATGTCAGTCGTGGCAAAAATTCCCTTGCCATTGATCGAAGACTTGTTCGATCGTATGGTTGGATGCAAGTATTTTACGTTGCTTGATCTCACACATGGATACCATCAAATGGTAGTGTTGCCATCAAGTCGACCGTATACGGCTCTCAGAACCAAAAGGAAACATATCAGTGGTGTGTTGCACCGATGGGATTATCTGTAATGCCTGGAGTATGGTCACGGCTTATGCGAACATTGTTCGATAAGTTGGGAGACTTTGTTGTCGTGTATGTCGACGATATATGCATCTTCTCGTGTACAATGGAAGATCACGTTAAACACTTTCGCGCAGTATTCGAAGTGTTGCGCAAGGAGAAAATATATGCTCGACTCTCCAAATGTGCATTTGGATGTAAAGAAATAGCGTTCTTAGGACACATGGTTTCCGAAGATGGTCTATGGGTCGACCCAAGAACTTAATCGAAAACAGATGCTATCGCAACGTTCCAAGCACCAACATGTCGCAAAGAGTTGCTCAGATTTGTGGGATTAGCTGGATATTACCGTAAATTTATCTGCAATTTTTCAATGATCTCGCGTCCCCTTCGAGATTTAACCAAGCAAGGTGCCCAATGGAATTGGGGTCCAGATCATCAAAGAGAATTTGCAGCATTGAAGGTCGCACTTCAGCAGTCGCCTACTATGAAGTTACTATACTTTAGTCACCCGTTTATTGTGACAACAGATGCATCTGGATTTTGCATCGGTGGAGTTCTGTCACAAAGCATAAACGGAAAAGACCACGCCATCGCGTTTTACTCAAAACATTTGGGTCCCCATGAATTAAAATAGCCTGCGCAAGAGAAGGAGCTTTTAAACATCAAGACCTCTCTGGAGAAATGGCGTCCATATCTCCATGAAAGACATTTTTCAGTCTATACCGACAATTCAGCATGCAATTGGATGCTTCATCATCCGAAAGTGTCACCAAAATTGGCACTCATGTTGACGTTCTTTTCCCAGTTTGACTTTGTCTTACATCATGTCAAAGGACGTTCGAATGTCGTGGCTGACGCATTATCGCGCTCAGCTGTGTCTGGGGAAGATTCATCAGAAATTGCTGTGACTCCGTCCAATGTTCCGGATATGTCGCACGTCGTACATGAGTGTACCGAATACTGTGCTCAGCATTCCAAACTTTTGGAAATACACATGGTTCACTCCACGCTCATTCAGAACATTCCGCTGTATTTTTTCCAACTCTTACTCGACGTAGTAGAGTTGCGGGGGGAGAGTCGTCTGATAGGAGTCGCACAAGAGCAAATCCACAACGCTGAATTTTACGTGGTACGCGCACATATCAGTGACAAAGTGCGAAAAGCTATTCAGCAAGGTTATAAAAAATACAAGTTATTCAAGGATATTTACAAAACAAAGAAGTCGAATGGAAACTTCATCTTCGACAAAGGACTCATATCTGAGGCAAGATGAAGCAATGCAGCAAATAGGCATTCCGGACATACCAGATATAAAGCCGAAGATAATGTACGAGTTTCACGATTCAGTCACAGCAGCACATCCGGGAGTTCGAAGAACTTACATGAAGTTAAAGCAATGGTACTACTGGCCAAAATACTCGAAACTGTGCAGAAGTACGTCGATACATGCGAAACATGTGCTCGATGGAAGTCAAATAGCCAGCGAAAGAAAGGATTAATGATTCCTATCCCCATTCCGAAGGAATGCTGGGAAGTGGTCTCAATGGACTTCATTACTGTTCTACCCGTGTCAGAAGGGTATGACGCTATTTTGTGGTTGTGGAAAAGTTGTAAAAAAGACCGATTTATGCACCAACTTACACGACTGCCGACTCGAAAGACACTGCAAAGTTGTTTTTTGACGCTGTAGTCCGACATCATGGACTGACGAAAGTCATTATCAGCGATCGAGATCCGAAGTTTACAGCAAACTTCTGGAAGTCAATAATGAGCATCATGGGTGTAAAGTTAAGCATGACGACCGCTCATAGAGCACAAGCGGATGGTCAAACGGAACTCAAAAACTTGGTGTTAGAAGACGCTTTACGCTGTCTGGTGTCATACATCGGAGAAAATTGGGCCAAATTACTTCGAACTATAGAGTACACACATGCCACATCGGTGAATGCGTCTACCAAGCTCACCCCATTCGAGGTTGATACTGCAAGAAAAGTATCCAATCTGATTTCTCAAGAAATAGATTGCGATAGTCTGGAAACGCAATCAATATCAGAGTTCGCGTCGGGGTTCGCCAAGGATCGTCAAGAACTAGTAAGAAAGGCACGCAAAAACCTGAGACAATCCCAAGAAAGACGGAATAAATACTACGACTCGAAACGAGTAAGTCCCACCTTTAAGGTTGGAGACTTAGTATTATTGGACACCAAGAACTTACCACTCAAGACAGTTAACTCTCACATGGAGTTAAAGAAGGAAAATCTTGCAGCAAAAAAGTGGGACCGTTTGAAGTGATCACGATGATCAACCCGAATGTATCTAAGTTGAAGCTACCGCGAAATATGAGGAGGTTACACTCATCATTCAACGTCGACCTACTTTCTCCATACAAACCAAATTGCTCTGAGTTCGCTGGACGACCGATTCCGAAAGCATCTTCGGTTATCCTAGAGTCAGATAATGGAGAAGAGTTGCACATTGTGGAAAAATTGCTTTGTCGTCGTCATCTCAGCCGCCAAATCGAATGGCTAGTGAAATGGCATGGACTCCCAGAGTGTGAAAGTACTTGGGAGCGCGAGAAAGATATCCTCCACGTTTCGCATTGGCAGCAACTAGTAAAGGACTTTCGAGACATCCAAAGCGAAGTCAAGTCAGGGGGGATGTCATATCATGGAGTTCGTGATATATCACGTACCTAATAGATTAGAACATACAGATATTATATTACATGTCTAAGTCATGACGTCGTACGATATAGAGTACGCCATGACGTCGTACGTTATAGAGTACGTCATGACGTCGTACGTAGAACGTTCTAGAAAGATAGGCTTAGAAATAGTACAGATAGCGAACTAAGGACCTAACTCTCACTTTTAAATTTACATCGAGCTTCACATTTATAAATTCTTAATAAAATGCACTACACCAGTATATTGATATCTAGAAGCACTTAATCCGTCAAATGATTTAAATTCACTGGATAAAGCTGCATTTCCCAACTCTTCATAGCATATACCTTGATCATCATAGGAGAAGTTTTGCCGTTGCTGGCCAAAGCTAGCAAAATTGATGAAATACTTTCTTTCAACCGCCTCGAAATACATGTCACAGTAAGCTATGGTTTCCAAAATTCTGGTCTTCAGATTAATAGCGTTGAGTTCCTGAACGCGCAGAAAAAAAACACTTTCACCGCATGCATTAACCAACATCAGGATGTCAGAGCCTTTTTTAGACTAATTTTCCTTTGGTCTCTTGTCGAACAAGCTCAAAATAAGTCTACACAAAGCATTGACTCTCTGGTGGCCATAGGTGGAAGCTCTGAGTGTCACATTACTCGTCTCAGTTGTTTTGACTTGTTTTAGCTGACTAACCCTGTCAGAGGGCGTTAAGCTTTCCTGGGTGAGTTAGCCTTTCATAGCTTGAGTTGGGTATCCAGTGTTTTGGGGGAGAAGGGGGGGGGGGGGGGGGAAGGGGAAGTGGGTTGTTGGGGTCCTTGAGTGGTTGGTGGTGTGTTGCTGTTTTTTTCTTTTCGAAACATATGGCTCATAAAATACTGTAATTTGTATAAGGATCCAATGGGATCCATGAGGCATGGATTTTGGACAGGGGATCTATCCATGATCCTGATCCATGGAACCCAAATTCATGGATCATCCAGTGCATCTGGATCTTGATAGTGACCTTAGTGCTGGATGGAAAACAAGCATGCTAATGAAAAATGACACGATGTCTGCAACTCCGGAGTCTGTGGACTCCCTGTAGGAAAAAAGATCAGCGCAGTATTATACTATCTTACCCGACACTCTTGATCAGATAGTATATGCGTAGTTAAGCGCGTAGCGCCGCTGCTCGGCTGATACTTGACGTGGTGAGTTGAAACGATATAAAACGAAAGTGTATGTTATAGAAATATAAAAAAATCTAAGTCTTAAACTCCAAAAAAATTAAACTTGAAATCTTCCGAAATGTACCCATATGTACTTATAGCCAATCCGTTTCCGTATCTTTAATTTACACCTCATCCAAAACTACAAAATGGCTACATTCAAATTAAACACTGCACTTAAGACAAAATGGAGGAAAATATATTTCCAGTGGAGAATTTATGGCTGCGTTCTTCTCAGGAGGAGCCCGGCAAGGCCAAAGCACATGGCAACAGCTTCAAAATAGGTTATTGGCAGCAATACAAACTGCCCCACTGGCACATACGTGGTTTGAATTATTGCAACAACCATATTTCCGACGGTAAAGGAACGCAGTTGCAGACAGTACTGCGACTACCTCGGCTGTCAAAAAAAGGGAATGAGAAATTATTTGCTTTTGAGTACGAGCAGCAATGGGAAAAGTGGAGAGTTAAAGAAGTAGGGGTTTGTAAAATGGTCATGAGGAAACCATCCTTTGAAATGATGCTTATAGAGGGACCAGGGTAAACAAGACCAATTATGATCAGCCTTCCTGGGCACAGAAACTTGGAACCCTTCCCCCTCGGCATCGAAAGACACCCTGGCAAAAGTGGTAGTTAATATTTACTAATTGTATCACAGGTACTACACCGCGGATGAAATTACCACCATTCGACAGTTTGTGGTTGGTAGTATCGAAATTACACTGCAGTTGACTTACGTGAAGGAACGTCAGACTAACGTCGAATGTTCAAGGAGAACCAACATAGCATTGAAAATGCCACCATTTCTGAACCAAAATTATGATGACGGAGGACCGTCAACGATTTGTTCTGACGATAGGGCATAGATAGAAAGTTATATGCCATGACTATCAAGGAAGATTTCAAATTACTAGTAGTAGTATCCAAGAAAGCGAGCAACAGATGCTACGGCAAGTCATGTTAAAAGTATTCATAATAGCGGTTTTATTAAAGCCGGGTATGATTGATACTTGAATTTGTTATAGCAATATTCATATCGTACTTATGGGTAATATGCTCTATGTGTCTGTACTCATTCTGAGTACATATGTTTACGAGCACTAATAAGTAGTGTATATGCACACAAACACAGATGGAAGTTTACCATGACTTCAACATTCTGGTACATATTCCATGTTAGGCTAACTAAACACTTGTCAATACACTTTCCTTGGATATAGTTACTGGTTTAGTTGCTTTCTTCTGCTTACTACAAACTGTCTACGGGTGTCTTTTGCACGGTCAACGGATTTTTGGTTGCTGTGACATTGACTTAGCCAATTTCGGTATTTTGGAGGTATTATTTGACATATACGGCACAAGTTTTCAGCTATCTACGCAAGTATGAATGCTAACAGCTTTCAACAATACTATATGATCAAATGTATCAGATCAGATAGTATGCACTGCGCCGCACCTTTCCCTTTCTACATGTCAGAAATTACAGGTTTTGCTATACACTAATTGGCGGATCCCTCCGTTCTAGACTTTCATGCACTACTACTATATTACCCTAAAATTGGGTCAGCGTGGTTCAGCGTATTGACCATCCCATTTCCGTAAACTGACCCCCCGGTGTAAAAAAAATCCAGCTTGAAGTCATCAATGGGCAAGCAACCCAAAGTTTATCACTTGGATGGTGATGCTGACCAGTCGTAGTGGCGCCATACTTAATTAAAGACCATTGATATGTCCACAATTCACGGTAAACAATGTGTTGTCCAAAATGATCGAGAATTGTGGAAGGGCAACCAACCTGTTCACCCTTTCACGCAAGTTAAGCTCGCTGGCAGATATCTTTCTGGTACCCATGCCCTTTACGTATGTATGAGTGTAGCGATAACCCTCCAAATCATGTTATCTGCGCCCTCAATAAATATATTATAGCCTATGGCCGTGTTAATACCAAGCATAGAAACTAGGAATCTCTACTAGAGGTACAACGACACATCAGAACCTCGTCCAATAGCTGATTCAACGAAGGAGGGAGCGCAAACGGGATGATCGGTGGCATTGTCGCGGGAACGAGAGGCTTGGGTGCAAATCGCAGGGAATGGAAGAGCTTGGTAGCCATAGCAGCCGAATCAGGAACGTTGTTGCCTTCAGCGCACGGCTTGACCCACGCAATGAACGGCAGCTTGAGCTCATCATAGTGCGCATGCAACACTGGTGTGAGGCCAGCACCGCGAATTGATTCCCACTTATCTATAGAAGACGAAACGGCATTGTTAGCTTCATGGTCACCCTTCGAATCGATACTGAGTCCCTTGAAACGAGTAAAGAACGATTCGTCTAGTTGATCAGTACTAGAAGAGTAAATGGTGTGGATCGGGCGACTGTAAGACAAAAAGCGCAAGTTAGTATTTATGGAAACACTATAAAATACCTCCACAAAGTCTAACCTCATCATGTTGGGGTCATGTCGTAGCGTTTCATCACACCCTGCCACAACACCAAGTTTCGCCACTTTGCTAACTATTTACCAGTATACGCTGACCCCTTTTAAATAGATTAATGTAGAAATGTTTGATATTAGCCTCGTTCTTTTATTGTAGGGTAAAGAAAAGCTGTACAGCGTGCACCCATGGCTATGGTACTTTTAGCAAGGGTGCCCGCAATGGCTGGGTACCCTTGCAAAAAGTACCATACTCGTGAAAATGTTTTGCGTCCTTTCCAGACATCCTTTCCACTACTAGCGGGAAGATTTTGTTTGAATGACCTTATATCAAGAATTTTGATTGTGCTGCTATGCATTTCACAAAGAAGATTCGGCAGTCCCACTTGAATAGGTCACTGGGAGGAACTCTATAAGTTCTATCAGATGTAATGGGACTCTGTTACGGACAGTACCCAGAGAAGAACACGGCACACACGCTTGCGCGACGATGAAGAGTTGGAGAAGAAGACTTGAGGAGAAGCCGGAAAATTTTCAACTGAATTGAATGAGTTTATGGTTCATGGGTCCTAAATGTAGCAGGTGCGTACACGCACGGTACGGCTAGCGCACAGATAAAGACTTTCCCAAAGCGGCGATACGCCGCTACTTAGCCGATACGCCCTTATAAAAGGGCTTAGTAAGAGATCGCTCTCTTACTCGGGGCCAAGATTCCCTTGGTTTACGAGTTAGTATATACTAAAGCCTTGATACAAGGCTTTTATTAGAAAGGGGGTAGTTAAGGGAAGGTATTCCCTTTCACTACAACACTCACTGTGCGCGCGACCGGTCGAGGTCGTGCGCCTAGCAGTCTTTGGTGTATTTTGTAAACTGATTTTATTTAATATGTAATTAGCCTAATTTAATTTAACTAATGTAAACTATATGTAATAATAAGTAGAACTTACTCAATTCGTACCTAGCCGAAATGCAATGTACACCATCTGTGTACCAACACGTGGCAGGCTGCCACGTCTCCACCAAGGGATCCTGCCCTGATTGGTTAAAATAACCAATAGGTCCAAACCTTTCGGACCAGTCAACATTTGACCTCAACCGTTGTGTACTTACGTACACCACGTAACCAAATGTAGCCCTGTTACATCCTCCACCATCCAGACTATTGCTTACGCAATAAAAAATTATAGTTGGAGTAAACAATTATAGTTGGAGAACTCCAACTGTCAGAACTTCTGGCTTACCATGAGCACCTTTAGTGATGCTGAGGAATCTCCTCGAGAAGAGGATGTAGACTACTCTAATTCCGATATCTCGGAGGAGGGTGACCTTGGAGATATTTCCCCAAATCTGACCGCTTCTACAACGCCGAACAAGATTTCGTCAGCCTAATCCGTTCCCCACACGTGGGTAAAATGTACTAGCTAGTGCGCCACCCCTACTAATGATGGATGATACATCCGGATCGCCGAAGGAGATCATCACCAATGAGTTGGATGCAACTCAGGAAGCTCAACTTGCTGCACAGGCACGAGAGGATGCGTTACGCGCCCCCAAACGCGGTGCCGGAGAACAGTGTTAGCGCCACATCTGCCTCCGTGAACTCCCAACTACTGGTAGTGAAGGGGCTTCTCCCGCCCCTTTAGTCGTCGACTCGCAGCGCTGCTCACCCGCTCGAAAGCGTCAACGACGTCACGGCAATCCTGCCGCAGGGGAGTCTCGGACTCCCACGAACTCTGTGAATGTGGATAACCCTTCCACTTCACCATATATTGGGTTCTACCCCGATGATGGCGTCGCGCCATCAGACGCTCCACATGGTAATGTGGAATACCCTCCGTGTCGATAACTGGAGGAGGAGGTCAAGCAATTGCGACGTGAGTTCCACGAGCGCTGTGATCGACACAGCCGTCGCATCCAGGACGTCCAGGAGGGAATCCGCAAAGAGAGGGATGCGATTGAACGCTTCTAGAAGCGGCTTGACTCTCTCGAGTCGACCGTTGCGGAGCTTCGTGGCCGCCTTTTGGCCCTGTCGGACTTATTACGCCCTGTCGTGTCTTACGGCTTTTACGCCTACCCGCCTTTCAAACCACCTCCAATAGGGGACCCGCCTCCGGGTTCTGGTATGGATTAAGCATAACTACGTAGAAGTTATGATGCGTACGCATCTCCTTCGGAATATCCAAGGTGTACGCCAAGCCCTTTCGGGCTAGCACCTTGAAAGGCCCCACAAACCTGGGGCGCAGTTTGTTTCTGAACACATTAGAAACTGCATGTGTAGGAAGGTTCTTAGCGTTTAATAAAACACTTTCACCTACTTTATACACCCTTTTGTTAGGCCGGCCCTTGCGGTCGGCCTGCTCCTTATGCTTGTCTTGACTTTCCGCCATGGCATCTCAAACGTGTCGAAAGACACTAAGGCGCGTCGATAAGAACTTATCGATGTGCTTTCACACAGATACAGGGATGAGATCGGGGAATCCTCCCCCCTCAAGCCCTGGGCCACACACACGTGGCGTCAACGGAACCCTCGGATTCACTAATCCGTTCACGTAAAACGGGGTAAGCCCCGTAGACGCATGAACCGAATTATTAATAGCAAATTCGGCCATAGGAAGCATCTCACTCCAACTCTTTGGAGAATCCGGACATAAACTGCGGAGAATATCCTCAACAACGCGATTAACGCGTTCCTCTGACCGTCCGTCTGCGGATGACCCGCAGGGGACATAAGAAGCTTGGTGCCCAGCACCTTAAACAGCGCCCCCCAAAACTTTCCCCTAAAACCGTGTACCGATCCGATACAACGGAATCGGGTAGACCATGCTGTCGAAAGACACGGTCTAGGAACACTTTTGCTGTTCCTTGTACATCAATGGACTCTGGCACCGCCGCCAGGTGAGCCATCTTGCTCAAA
>CM047582.1:4922289-4936482 GCA_026184515.1 Peronosclerospora sorghi
TTAGTACATCACGTATCTGGCCGCGGTTTGGAAACAAATCCAAAGGACTTGGATGATCTGATCAATTTGCCTTTTCCTGGTACTTTTCGTACTATGAAATCGTTTTTGGGGAGTCTGAATTACTACCGTCGATTTATTGAAGACTTCGCGATCTATTCTTCGGTACTCTATGAGTTACGAGAAACGGATTATCAAGAACTAAAGGGTCGATCATCGATCAATGAGAGTCCGGATCGCGAAGATGATCGATTGATCAGGGCGAAAATGGCATTCAGTATGCTGAAAGCGAAGATCGCGTCGGCCTCAACCCTAAGCCAGTTTGATCAAGCGAAAACGCCGGTGATCGTGGTTTATGCTAGCTAGTGGGCAGTGTCTGACGCGCTGATGCAAGAGCATGATCAAGCATATTTCCCCGTCGCATTTGCTATCCGGAATCGGAAGAGCGGTGAGCTGAATGATATCCCCGTCAAAAAGGAAGTGTTGGTTCTTCTTCGAATTCATGACGTCTACTTTACGATCTTGTTCGTAAAGGCGATCACTGTACTGTCACGTCGGTCTACGTTGAAGTGGTTGCTAACATCCAACGGTCTAGACGGACGATTGCGAAAATGGGCTGCGATCTTGTCGCAGTGGGAATTCGAGATTAAGAAATGTGTGCATGGAGGAGAGGAAGTACTAAGGGTTTTAGCTACAATTATCACCCCTCGCACCGAAAATGATGAAGACCTGATCGCGATCGCACCGAAAAAGCAGCCTCTGTAGATGATTGAAGTACCACCTCCCACGGTTGAGAAAGGCGAAGATCTATACGTGATCAGTGTCGATGGATATGCTAGTGTTAAGCGATGTGCTGGTGCGTTCGGTGCTGTTGTGTGGAAATGCCGGAGTGGAAGATCGTGATCGCGGTTGATGATCATGCACCTAACATCATGGTTAATGAAGCCGAGTATCATGGATTGCTTTTAAGTTTGGATCTACTGTCGCTATATCCCAAAGGAAGGGTGATCGTGTGTGGAGACTCAAATTTGGTCATCAGGCAAATGCGTGGCGAAATAGAGTGCAAAGCACCGCGACTACAAATATGCAGCAGCGTGCCTTAAAAATCTTTCTCGAATGGCCTGATCACGATCTGCTGCACGTAAAAAGGTAGTGGAACAAGAGTGCCGATCACATCACCAGTACGGCCATGCGGGATGGAACACGGTGTGAAATTGTCGATGATCACCAACTGGACGAATTAGACGATCTCAACAGATTTCCTGAAGTTATCACTTGGAAGGAAGATCCCACTGTCCCGCAAGTGCTGGTGACGACGCGATCACGTAATCTTCGTCAATCTACGCGGCCATCAACGTGGCCCGAAGTGGATAAGGGCGGAACGTGTCAAAAAGGCGCAAGACGAAGAGAAGTGTGAAAGATTGCGCGAAAATCGCCGACAGCTATGATGTGGATGATCAAGATTTGGTGATCTACTGTGGAAATATGGCTAAAGGAAAAACAAGCTGTGATCAAGATGGTCGACACTCTTTGATCAAGATGGTTTTACCTGAGACCCTAATTGCTGATGTCCTCCACCATTATCATGTTAGTTTGGAATGAGGACTTCAGGGTATAGGGCGTACGTATCAGCGGATCAGGCGACATTTTCATTGGCGTGGTTTATTTCGCAGCGTGCAACGATTTGTTGGGCAATGAGTAGATTGTGAAACGGGGAAAGGCCAACCTACGATAAAGGGTATGTCGCCGGGAAACATTGAAGCAACGTACCCATTTCAAGTGATAGCTATGGATCATATCCCGTCGTTGCCCCGATCAAGTGATGGGAATACGGAACTGCTGATCTGGACTGATCTGTTTACGGGTATGGTGATCGCGAAAGCTGGATCATCTCGTACAGCTCAGAAAGTCGCCGAAAATTATGAAGAATGTGTATTTCTTCGATTTGGAGCTAGCGAGGTGATCAGGTATGATCGAGGACCCGGTTTTATGTCCGAAGTATTTCGTGGGCTCAACAAGATCGTGGGACAACGCCAGAGTGCCACTATGGCGTACCGTTCACAAGCGAACGGCAAGGCGGAAATAATGGTGCAAACAATCACACGAGCGATCAATATATATGTATCAGACGTGGGTCAGAAGGATTGGAGCTCGTATGAAGAACGACTGGTATTTGCACTAAATTCGAACCCTGATCGGCAACCAAGGTCGGACGGCTTACGTTGAGGACGTGCGACAAAAGTGAAACGGTCGTTGTCCTTACCGAAGTATACTTCCCACCGCAACTAGCCAGAAATCTGATTTCACTTGGTCGGTTGCGCGAAAATGGTTGCACAATAGTTGACGATGGCCGCAAGATGCGCCTCATGTTCAAAGGCGAGAACTTATTTGATGTGATGACATATGGATCTGTCTTCGTCGCTAAGTTGAAAGCCGAGAGGGCGCATAATTTCTCGAAGGATTTCGGTGACAGGGTTGTCAACAGTGTGTCGGAAGATGTCGGTCCAGACGTCCACACTGGCAGCCTTCACCATTTCCACATGCGCCTGGGTCACCTGGCCTATGACACCATTGAAAGGTTGGCCAGGGACCCGAGATCTGGTATCGTTTTGACGGACACGAATAGGTCAAATTGCCTTACGTGTGCCGAAGGTAAAGCAACCAGAAAGGTGCAACCGAAGGTGGATTCGGGCATCAACTCCCCGATAGACCGCATCGTAGGAGTGACTGAAGTGACCTCAAGGGTCCGATCACTCCCCGCGAAAGGCGAGGTAATCGGTACTTGGTTGTGTTTGTCGATCACCATTCGAATTATGTCAGGGTTTTCGCGGCGCGAACCAAGGACATGGCAGCGAAAATGTTTGGACATTTTATCGCTTGGTTCGAGAATGAGTTTTCGTGCGGGGTGCACGTGTTGCGTACGGATGGCGTCGGAGAGTACCGGAACGTTGATCTGTTAGGTAAGCAGATCGGTATCCTCCGCCAAGTTACCGAACCAGGAAATCCGGCGTCAAATGGAAAGGCAGAGCGGATGAACCGGACCATTTTCAATATGGTCCGGTGCATGATATTTGGGTCAAGTGTACCCCTTACGTATTGGTCGGAGGCGGCTGAGTATGCTGCGTACATACTCAACCGTACTCCGACAAGGTCTAATATCGGGCGAATTTTGCCATTGGAAGTGCTGACCGGCAAGCGGCCGGCATTGAACGACATTGTGGTTTTCGGGTCCCCGTGCATGGTTTGGCGGGACCCAAAGAAGAAGACGCTGGAGAAGCACGCGAGCGCGCCCTAATTTTAGGGAGGAGCGACGAAACAAAAGGTTTCAAGGTACTGTTAATGAAAGACAGGGTGGTCTTGGTGACGCTGCACGTCACAGCAATTGAGACGCTCAGTGCCGAGACGAGCGACAAGATGACCAAGATGCTAGAAGGTGAACGCAGTCAAGAACTCGAAAAAATGACCGAGTCGCGTTCGAGAAACGCTGTTCCGAATACGCCAAGTACAGGGCGCGAAAGTGATGGAACACCGGAGGATGAAAGCAAGCCGAGGCACGTCGACAGACCGGTGCAAGGAACTAGGAAGACGCGCAGGAAGTCTAAGAAGATAGTGAAAGGTCAATAATACGAAGAGTCGAGTGCCAAAAGGGCCGCGTCAAGTGATGAAATTCAAGAAAAAATTGATGAAAGTGATGAAAATGTGGAAAGCACCTTATGCGTGTATGCAGTGTGTGACCCTGGTTGCGATCAACCAAGTGGGTCAACGATGCAACCAGATCCAAGAAACTATCGTGAGGTGCACGGCGGTCCGCAGTCGAAGATGTGGAAAAAGGCCGAAATGGAGGAGCTCAAGGCCCTCCAAGATCTCGAAACATGGGATGTCGTTCGCCGCCCTGAGGGAAAGGTACCTCTCCCGACCAAGTGGGTGTACAAGACGAAAGTCAGTGTAAACGGTTCGGTTGAGAGGTACAAGGCGATGCTGGTCGCTAGAGGCGACATACAAGTTTTTGGAGCCGATTACTCTTTTACGTTTTCAACCGTTATGGAGTTGAATAACGTCAAGTTGATTCTCGTTTTGGCGCAAGTGTGGGGGGGGGGTAGCGGCACGCCACGGCGATGTGCCAAAGAGCCTACCCCAAGGCCAAGTATGAGGATGATGTGGAGTTTACTTGCAGGTGCCGCAAGGCATGGATGTCACGGTGGATATATTGCGTAATTTCGGTGTAAAATCATCGAAGCATCTCGCGCTGAAATTGAAGCGCAACCTTTATGGACTGAAACAGGCTTGGCACCTGTGGCACCAATGCCTATGTGAAACGTTGTTAAAGTTTGGATTCACGCAGTGCGTCACTGATACGTGCATTTTCGTCAAGCACCAAGGAGCCGAAACGGTGGTGGTCGGTGCATATGTTGACGACCTCCTGGTTACTGGAACCAGTGAGAGGATCGTCCTGGAATTTCTTGCAAACATGAAAGTATTGGAATTAAAGGACTTGGCCAGTGTCACCAAGTTTCTGGGCATTCGGATTCAAGGTGACCGAAGAGCGTTTACGTGCTGGATCAAGAAGGCACGATCATGGAGATACTCAAGATGAACAGGCTGGAGAAGATGAACTCAGCCCGAACTCCGGTGCTGGCACTGGATTATGCCAAGGGATATCAAGAGTTTTTGTTGGTAAAGCCGAAAGAAAATCTACCAAGCATCAAGCAGTGTCAATCGCTTGTGGGCAGCCTGCTATGGGTCGCCCGGTGCACGCGTCCTGATATTTCGTTCGCCGTGCACCGAGCCACGCGTAAGACCCATACACCCACGCTGGGCGATTACAAGATTGCGAAAAGAATTATCAAGTAACTGAAGGGAAAGAGCGACCTGAAGTTGGTTTTGAAACACGATGATGACCTACCCATGCCACTCCGGATTATGGTCTACAGCGATGCGGATTTTGCTGCTGATAAGACGGACCGGGAAATTGTTTCGGCAATGGTGGTGTTTGTGAATGGAATTCTCGTGAGTTGGTCCTGCAAAAAAGCAGACGGCGGTTGCACTGTAAACTGCGTAGGCGGAATTTGTTGCGGCAGCGATGGCCGGAAAGGAGGCGTTAGGACTGCGAGAGCTGGTCGCCGAAATTGGCATGAACGCCAAGACGCCGCTCATGTTCAAGATGGACAATCAAGCTGCGATACAGCAATTGGAGGATGAAGCGAGTGCAGCTAGTTCCAAGCACGTCGACATCAAGCTGAAATTTCTAAAGGATTACACCAAGAAGGGCATCGTTGTGGCGAACCACGTGCCGAGCGAGGAGATGTTGGCGGATTTGCTGACTAAGGACTTTGAGGCGCAGCGTATGCAAGTGTTGCGTGCAGCGCTGGGCCTGCAGTGATGGTACCACAGCCTCCGGTCTTCCAGGAGGAGTGTTGGAAGAGTGTGTACCCATTTTGGATTTTGCACTCTTCCGTATAGTGGAATCCCATGGGCTGTTCAGGTAAGCCATACATTTATTGCATATAACAGCAGTTACGAGATTAAGTTGCATTAGGACTGGATAGTGACTTAAGTAACTATACATAATATATATTTACTTTCCGTTTTACATTTAAACACAGAGTACAAGCACTGAACTCTCTACGGCTACCGCGCGACGCACACCTTTACGCACCTTCCGCTGATCCTCCCACGCTGAAACTTCGTCAGCGGGTGAGTATAGATTGTGTAAAGTGAACGCAACTGTTTTTTTTTGTGTTTTAACACTATCTGCACGCCTCGATGAGGTATCGATCAGCAATGCCGAGCTGGAGATTCTACGTGCCCAGAATTCAAAGTTGCAGGCGGAATTTTTGACGGCACGGCGCCGCCTCAGTCAACAAGCTTCTCAGTTACGTGATCTTCAGTCCGTATCAGCAGATCGTGACACACTACGCGACGAGTTGAAACGCGCTCAGAACGAAGCTACGCGATTGCTATCACAACATTCTTACGTCCAATCCATTTTGGCTGGTGCGGCGTTACGCATGCAGATCGACCCAAGTTTAGGCCCCCCTTGTGCAGATCCTGATCAGGCCGCAAGCTCGCCTGCTGATCTTCAGGGCGATTAATCTAAAAATTCCTTCATACGGCCAACTTCTTCTCTCAAGAAACGTTCTCGGCGATCACAATCTACTCTGTCCAAGCGGCAACGTCGAGTTCCTCCTATTCCAGAGGAGAATGGATCTTCGGATGATGATCGTCCGTTTAAATCTTCTACCATTCAGTCAGTACAAGTTATGGGGCATGATCTTTCCAGTCCCGATCAACCGGATGATGATAAAGGCGGTTGTAACACTTCTCCATCGGTCAGCACGCAGAATTTGTCCAGCCCTGCAATCAGCTAGCTAGAGAGTGAAGATTCGCTTGATCAAGACTCTGATGGGTTTCTCTTCCCTCGCACGGGTGCATCCAGATCGCTGATCTTGGTGCGTGATGGTGCGCAAGATGTGGACATATTTCCGTGGACCCCAGATTAACTCAACGGCTTCGATCTGGATAACATCTCAGCACGGGTAATCTGCGATTACTTTACACGCCGCGTGGGATGATTGTTTCCAGTTGCTATGGACTCCCCTTTCCTGCTATTGATCAGTGGTGTAGTCACCTGATCACCCGGTCTTAAGTGGAGTTACTGTATGCACGACGCCCCTGGGAGTTCTGCAAACAGATGGTTCGATCCATCTCTTTCCACTCGGTCGGCGGGTATGCTGAATTCGAAGCGAGGTGCCAGACGTTCCTGGATCATCATGCACAAGAGATCTGGGAGTCGACTCATCATCTACCGATAGATCGAGACTTCAGGGAGCGTTCCATGATTACTACGAGAGTCGACGTCAGCGTAGGAGTCGTGCCGGAGAATTGTGGAAGAAGATAGTGGAGTTCGTGTTGCGGGGAATGATCGACGGAGTATGTGATCTTGGCATTTTCCTGGACCCGTCGATCTTGCACTGCGCCCAGAACCGCCCCTTGAAGTATGCTCCAGCTGATGGTGGATCATGGTACCCAGGGTACCTATCAGATCCACCACCTCGGACCTTGAAGGATGAGCTACGTGAAGTTAACGCCGAGGAAACTTGGCGGATCCAGTATCGCTTTTCCCTTGCTGATCATCCCGGCCATTACATCCCTCGTCTTCGACTTAAGTTTTCTGGACCAGGCTAGCTGGTTGACCACTTCTTCTTCAATCAATACACATTCTTGATCATACCGTTCCCAATTGTTGCTTCGTCACTTTTCATGCATATACATAAATTGATCTTCCATTGGATCATCTGCCGTTGCTCCATTACCATATCTCGCAATATACAACGTACATTCACCACTTCAATTCAATCGTCACTACTCCATTAATCGTGATTTCATCAATCGATTCTCTCTAATCGATGGTTCGTCAGTCACAATTTCAATAGTCGATTCGTCGATCATGCGTTAGTTGGACTCTTTGTCCACTTGCATCACGTCTAACCGATGTCGGTTGATTATCTTCCTTTATAAATCCCTGATCAGAGCATCACAATTTAGATCTGCCTCGTCTACCCATGGGGCTCATCGTAACCCTTCCAGTGAACTTGATACTCGCGTAACGTTCTGCCATACCTAGTCTTTCGACCAGATCGGACATCGGTGATGCTATCAACTTCAAATTTGTCCGGATATAGGGTCCTTTCCCAGCTGTCTTCGGGTAGTAAAGCTTCTTCGAAATCAAAACGATCTTCTACCCCAGCTGCTATCACAGCAGTAGGTCGATCTGGGATTCTTTGACCAATTTCAACTTGGATAGGTGTACCACTGGAAATATGCGATAGTCGGTACCAGCCGTAATCAATATTGCAGCATGATCACTGATCATCTCATCAACTCTGAAAGGTCCATGCCACATATGCGCCAGTTTCTTCGCAAACCCTTCTTTCACCCGATCGAGGTATAACCAAACCATTTTTCCGGCTTCGATCTTGTGCAGTGACACTTGATCATTATGCTTATCAGCTCGATCAGCCATGGCTTGGCGCAATCGAGCATTCACTTGATAGCGGGAGTAACGGTAGTTTTCTGCAGCCTATATCTCCACCGACGAGCATCACTATCTTTGCGCCTAATTCCACCAAGTTGCAGCGTTGATTCCAACGATGATCGCGGATCTCACCCATATGCCAAGTAAAATGGTGTATCTCCACGGATACTGAAGGGTGCCACCATCTGGCAAGTCAAAAGTATCATCAGGACCACAGTCCTTGGCATCTTCCAATAAATTTGCGTTCGACACCAAGTGTCTACTAGCGCCACTATCGATGATCGAAACATTTTCAATGTCACTTCCATTACCACATGCATTTACATATGCACCTAAAGTGGTATCCATGGTCGAAAGCACGAAACGCTTTGACGACCTTTCATTGCCGCTACGGACCTGCCCTTGAGTGCGTTCACTTCCACTCTTCCGTTGCTTCTCGGGGCAATAACTTTGTATTTCCCCTCACCACCACAGGCGTAGCACACGCGCCTCCCCTTACCATATGTTGCTGCATGTACGTGCAACTTAGGGGGGACTTCACTGCGTCGTCCTCGAGTTCCTGCGCCCAGGTGATCAACTCTTGCGCATGGCCTAGTTAATCCCCACTTCTTGGGTCATACCTAGCCATAAACATTATCTTCAGGCGCAGCTCAACATACTTCACGATGCTTTCGACAATTAACTTTTCACTCGACCCGCTTTTGCGATCCAGATATACTAGGTACAGATAGTGCTCCGTCCAGCTGCGCTGTGGATCCTTTTCCATCGCGAACCTTGCAGCAGCTTGGTGGTGGAATATAGTCGTATTTAATCCCAACCACATTTGGTACATAACGTGAATCAGCGTCGGACTCACCCGCCACCCCCATGCAATATTAGTCCGGTACTATTCCGCGGCGGTGCCTTCCAAATGCCCGCCAACCTTGTTCACCTTCAACCGTTCGCTCCACTGGAAGCCAGAAGTCATTTCTGCAATCTCGATCGCCTCCATGAACAGGTAGGCCCATTGGCGGTAGCCTGCACCCAGACCGGGATACAGTTCACGTCCCGAAAACTTGTCAATACTCAACTTAGGTATTTTGTACCCGGTGTGTTGCACCGGTACATTTCCCTGCGCGGCGGACATTCCGGCACCGCCTGCACCTTGCGCCGCAGCGGGAGCCTTGCGAGGTGCTTCATATGCACGTGGGCGTGGCCTTGCGCCAGCTTCTACCCCTTCGTCCCCGTGCAGGTCGTCCAACGACATCTGCTGGCCGAACGGACGGTAATTCCGGAGACTCTCACGAAACTCGGACTCCGGTATGCGCACCGGTGTCTCCCTCTTACGCTCAAGGGACCTCTTTGAGGATGCTGGTCTGGCTTGCCCTGCATCTGGGGCGTTCGCAGTTGCCGCAATTTCCCGCAAACTGCGCACCAGATCATGAAATTCATCCTCAGAGGGCACATCGTCTCCATCAAAATCAATCATCGTAAACTTAATAAAAAAACCTTCAGTCACGTCCGTCAATCGCTTCCCCTTCGATAGGAGACTTTCCACAAGCTCCACGAAACGTAACAACGAGAAAATATGTATCAGAGCACACTCCAATCACCAAGAAAACAGCACGAGATTACTTGGCGCAACTTGGGCTCATAACCTGTTAAAACACAACAAAAACAATTGCGCTCACTTCACGCAATCTATACACACCCGCTGACGAAGTTTCAGCGTGAGATTATCAGCGGAAGGTGCGTAAAGGTGTGCGTCGCGCGGTAGCCGTAGAGAGTTCAGTGCTTGTACTCTGTGTTTAAATGTAAAACGGAAAGTAAATATATATTATGTATAGTTACTTAAGTCACTATCCAGTCCTAATGCAACTTAATCTCGTAACTGCTGTTATATGCAATAAATGTATGGCTTACCTGAACAGCCCATGGGATTCCACTATACGGAAGAGTGCAAAATCCAAAATGGGTACAACTCTTCCAACAGATAGCTCTTCAACCGTGGCTTTGGCAGCGACGAATTCATTCATCATGACAAGATTGGCTTCACTTTCCGCCCGCACGCGATCTCGTTGGTCTTTGCGCTTACTTGCCTTAGATGCCAGCTTGATCACCTTCTTGGTCAAGTGCTTGTTTTTGGAGATGGCATGATCACGCTCTTTTTGCATCATGCCCAAGCGTTTGATGAGTTGATCGATCGTTGCTCGATCTTTGGCCTCGCAAAGCTCTTCCTCAAGGCGCGGGATCTCCTGAGCCTGATGATCGATGGTCTCCGACTGAACTGATTGCTGATATCGATCTTGATCATGGCACCACTCCAGATCGTGGATTCGATAATGTTGCTCAAGTATCGTTCCGTCGTCGGCCTTCAGTCTTTTTTTCTTTAGTTTGGACTCACTGGCCCGGAGCTTGTTATCAGTCACAAGAATGTGATCGCATAAAGGCGCAGCTTTTTCGCAGAGACACTCGAACTTCTGCTCACGATCAGCGAGTTTTCTGGAAACGCGTGCTTTTGACCTCTGAAGCATCTTCACCGAGTCTTCAAGCATCGACAGCGAGTTGTTCAATATGTCGATCTCCTCTTGTTGCGTGCAGGATCGGTTGATCATCGAGATCGGATCATCAGACTTAGATCGATCAAGGGATGATTTGGCGTCCATGATCGAATTCATGATAGACTTTTTGAAATTGTACTAATAGAAATGGATGATCACGACGGACATGATCGATGATAAACTGGTGGGTGAAAGGGATGATCGACGGTTGGCAACGACCACATCGAACCACGCCCCAACCGCTGCACGTCTGGGACGAGGCACAGGGGCAGCTGTGGAGAAGCGCATAGAAGATTTTTTGGTCAACTGTCATGAACATGGACGAGCCATCCGGAGCAAAAGCGACGCAGGGTACAGGTACACGATGGTAATCGACAGGCTTATGATACATATCAGGATGGGTAGAGTTGATTGGTCGATATTAGGTAATTGGTTGATTTTTGGATATAAAGAATAATAAGTTCTCTTTTTGCGTCCGTTCAACTAGATCATCGATTGGGACGACGTGACAACTTCGCGCCTCCCTTTCATTGCATACTCACGCTTACACGCCCCGTACGGGAGCACGTAGTACACTTTTTGGCCCACCGGTAGACGTAAAGTTCCGCAGAACTCGTCCTCAACTCCGCCCGCTGTGTCAGCGGCCCCTTTTCGTAAAGGCTACTGGGAGGGTGATCGAGCCAAGTGTTTTCACCTCCTCCCCCATTGGTTTTCTCCTATACTCTAGAAGTTCGGCTGCTTTAAGCTCTCCTTGGGTACTCTAGGTGGATTTTTGTAAAATCCGTCGATCTGCACATAGAAAGTGCAGATTGACCCCCTTCCTCTTAAGTTGAGGCTAGGAATACAAAAGATATTGGGTATTCCTTAGCGATCTAGGCTTAAAAGGCTCGACGATCAAGTGGTGAAGACTTCCGCCACGTGATAAAGTACCCCTTTGCTGATTTCCACTAGATCTACAGCGTCGATCTACGACCATAGATCTGAGATCTTCTACCCCCAGTTTTTCCCCGGGATCTCTAATCCGCGATTTTCCACCAGATCTACACTTGTCGATCTGCTACGAATTCGCTTGATCTGCATCGGAATTGCACTGATCTACGTACCCAGTCACCTGGAGAGCTACCCACGCCCAAACCGTCGGCTATACAAGGTAAGCAAGATATAGGCCTGTAACAGAACAACCGGAGGACCCCCTTCGTTAGTCGGTAGTCCGGGCGCTGTGGGAACGACTGTCCAAGCCTCAAAATTTGGCCATCTGCTCCACCACAAACCGGCTCGTGCAAAGAAGAGGCAGCTCATTGTTTCACATAAACCTGTTCGAAATATCATACCAATGTGTACCTAACAGATAACATCAATTTCTTTACTGAATACCTAAAAAATCAAAGCGAAAGATAGGAGAAGTATGATTCTCTGGACATATATCGCGCCAAATTGTATGATGGAGCATCATTTGTGGAGGGTTGAACACGGTAGTACAAAGACACGTAACCAGAATTGTAGAGTGCCTTAGAAATCGTTTCAGCCTGCGCGTCTTAAAAAAACACCACAAACAGTATGAGATCCGTTTTTTCACCTCCAAGCCTGATCTAAAGCAGTTACAACATGACACCGCTCCGGCTTAGAATGTCCGTTTGACTTTCAAAAGAAAACTATCCCTGGATCTGCATATACAAGGACAGAAGTATCACAATAGACAAAGCCATCTTCGATTTGAAATGACTAGTTTGGTGTATTGAGCTAAATGCAATGCGATAGTAATGTTTAAAATCAGTAAGTTGAATACCACAAAGCACCTAGAAGTACCAAATAATGATACAAAACTGCATCACCAAAACATCGGGTGGGCCCAATATAGTTTTGGCATAAACTTCGTCCATGACCTCGTTTTCGCGTGACGCTGGAAATTTGGCAGATCGCACTACAATGGACATATCACACATTACTACATGGTCATCGTCCGTTGCGTCGCCAGGATGATCGAAAACTCATAAAGTCGCTTTAGTACCCAATACCTAATATTAACGACCTCCTTGATGTCTTGAATGTCGCTCATCGTAAACTTCGAGTCTTCAACAATGAGTAATATAATGCTGTGTGATGGAGCCGATTTCCAAATTTTGGATCCCAAACCACTGTCCCTGACGATCAACTGGGTACTATACTCATCTCCGTCCGTTTCAGATCGGATTATTTGTATTAGCGATCCGATCTTATTATCTTTATTGTAATGAAGCTGTTCTTCTCCAATCTCACCATCCATAACGATTTGTGCTGGTGGTTACAATCATCTTGTTTCAAATGATTTTGCCTATTATGCCTAAATAAGTATCTGATGGAGCCCCGGTGGAAAATCTTCACCGGATGATGCGTTACAGCTTAACTTTAAATCTTAAAATATACACTGGCGGATGTATTATAACTTTTCTTAAGTAATCTGATCAATTAATCGGGTCATTCTATACGAATATAAGCCAATAACCACAGAAAGCGTTAACTCCACTAACAGTAACGATTTTCTTCCAGAAAAAACAACTATGATCTCCGAAGAATCTCTTCTGACTATTGCGACGTCAAGGACGATCAAGTTTCTCTCTAGAGGTAACGTTTACCAATCTTCTGGCAGGAGATTAGATATGAAGATTCAGGTAAGTCACGTGCTTTAGTGTTGTTTTACATAGGAAGGATGTAATGGGCCCCCACTGGCCATAACATGGCGCAATCCATAGTTAGTGTGCACCAAACTATCCTCGTGGGTCGCGGGGTGGTGTAAAAATGATTCTCGGTTCATGTTAACGCGTCGACACTCACGGAGTAATCAAATGATTACATCCGCAAGGAATGTTCTCGAAACATTCTCGAGTGTTCTCTGCACATATTTTTCTGTGTATGGAGATAGTTCCTGCATGGGAAATTATCTGGTGACGCGACCGACATTTCATTGTGGTTACATGTTATTGGTTCCAGCCAATTATATTGGTCCACGTGTCGGTGAGATTCTCCGAAGAAGAATCTCTGCTTGAAGTTCAAGATCAACCTGATTCAACCCAAGGTTTTGTAGTAGGCTTTCGAGGTTATACCCAACATCTGTGGGTTCACCGCATTTTAACCTGATAGGCCCCTAGTGGGTTTTCATGTTTAGTGTAACAGGGGTACATTTGGTTACGTTGGTGTACGAAGGTACACAACGGTTGAGGTCAAAAATTGCCCGGTACGAAAGGTTTGGACCTATTGGTTATTTTAACCAATCAGGGCGAGAGCCCTTAGAGAAGGCGTGGATGCCTGCCACGTGTTGGTACACAGGTGGTATACATTACATTTCGGCTAGGTACGAATTGAGTAAGTTCTACTTAGTATTACATATAGTTTACATTAGTTTAATTTAATTTAGGCTAATTAAATATTAAATAAAACCAGTTTACAAAATACACTAAAGACTGCTAGGCGCATGACCTCGACCGGTCGCGCGCATAGTGAGTGTTGTAGTGAAAGGGAATACCTTCCCTTAACTACCCCTTTTCTAATAAAAGCCTTGTATCAAGGCTTTAGTATATACTAACTCGTAAACCAAAGTGGAATCTTGGCCCCGAGTAAGAGAGCGATCTCTTACTAAGCCCTTTT
>CM047582.1:4946458-4959996 GCA_026184515.1 Peronosclerospora sorghi
AAAAAAATGATGTAGGACGTACTTCCATATGACATGTAATTGTTGAAACGGAGATCCGTGAACATTTTTCCACTTCGCTTGGATCATATGTATAGGTTGGAGGTGTTGACGTCAATGTATAAAATGTCTACCACAACGTCGTCAAGTACTTAAAAGATGATGTCATCTATATAATAACAGAATTGACGTCAATTCTTGTCGCTATCCCGTACCTAATCGAATATCTTGCTCTTTGTATTCAACAGAATGATGGTCGAGATCCCGTACCTAATCGAATTCGACCTATACTATAAGTCGGACATAATTGAATTCGAGTCATCCTCATTAGTTATTACAATAGCGCTTATAGAAATGATCTCCTTGAGACGAATGAAGAACAATAACAACGAATACGATTCGCCCCGGGGCGGCGTTCTCCTTAACGTGCTCTTGAGCACAAGAAGTACAAGAACAACGAATAAAAACTCTCTCGGGAGTGGCGTGTTCAAGAACGTGATCTTGAGACACAAAAAGAACAGAACAACGACGCAAAGTTCAGGCAGCGTCAAGACGTGATCAGCGTGCACGACAGCTTCTGGAAGACCGCTTGCGCGCCGCTGATCTGGAATCCCCCTTCCACGTCAGGAGATCCACGCAAATTACGCCTAGCTGCGCTTTGTGCTCAAGAGGGATAACGCCTACTGACAACTGCGGGGCGCCCCATTGGATTGAGGAGCGCGGGGAGGGTCCTGGCTTAACCCCTGCACGCCCACTTTTCACCATGTGCTGCGATTTTGGCAAGGTGGCAAACTTCTCACCATTGGAACAGCCACCTGAGCCGCTACGGATTCTGCTACGGGATCAAACGCCTTTTTCCCGGGCGTTCCGCACCAACATTATGGCGTACAAAGGCGTGTTATCGTTCACGTACCTGGCTGCGAAGTTGGATGAACGGTTTATGCAGGAAGGGGTGCACGCCTTTATACTCCAAGGTGCCTTGTATCACCGAATGGAATCGCTGTTGCCGGATCCCGGTCATCCAAAGAAGTTCTCACAGTTGTATATCACCTACACCAGCATGGCGCTTAGTCGCTGCATGAATGCGTTTCCGCATCTGGATGCGCGTAACATGTGGGAACTTCAAGCCTTGCTTATTCAGCACAACCTGCACGTGCAGTTATACAAGAAGTTGCGGCAGCGGATGGAGGGGGGTCAGGTGGTGGATCTCGAAATCCGTCTGCTCTGCCTGCAATCGAACGAACGAAGGAGGTAAAACACCCCAATTGCCAACGATGTCGGCGCCATCATGGTGGGAGATGGTTACGACGGCAGCATCTCCGATCGCGACATTATTCTGAAGGGTCACAACGTACGCCTCCAGCGCATATCCACATTGCACTCAGCTTATATCCCGCTTTACTATGAGCTTCTTTTACCAGATGGTCGACAGGAGTGTACTCCCATTATACCGCTGAGGGGATAAACAAATTTCAGTAACAGACGCTGCACAAGGTTGGCCAATGTATCACAAGGGACGTGTTCTCGTATGGCCAGTTGTACTCCGCCTTTTCACGGTCGACAGCACCGGAAATCATCCTCGTCCTTTTGGAAGCTATGTCTGTAACAGTGTTACATTCTGGTAACATTCAGTTAGGTGGTGTACGTGAGTACACTACAGTTGGGGTCAGTATTGACCGGTCCGAAAGGTTTGACCCTATTTGTTATTTTAACCAATCAGGGAAGGAGCACTTGGTGGAGGCGTGGCAGCCATCCACGTGTTAGTACACAGGTGGTGTACACTACATTTTGGCCAGGTACGAATTTAGTAAGTTCTACTTAGTATTACATATAGTTTACATTAGTTTAAATTAATTTAGGCTAATTACATATTAAATATACATTCAGTTTACATTTCACTCAAAAGACTGCAGGATACACGACCTCGACCGGTCGCGCGCGCAGTGAGTGTAGTAGGGTAAGGGAAGTTCTTCCCTTAGCTACCCCATTATTAAGGGAGCCTTGTGTTAAGGCGCTAGCTTGTGCTAACTGGTAAACCAAAGTGGAATCTTGGCCCCGAGTAAGAGAGCTCTCTCTTAATAAGCCCTTTTATAAGGGCGTATCGGCTATGTAGCGGCACATCTCCACTTTAGGAAAGTCTTTCTCTGCGCACTAGCCGCACCGTGCGTGTACGCACCGGCTACATCTGGTAGCACTTGTAGTCAATCCAACACCTGTGTTGGTAGGCTACGGCATCCTCTGCAAGGGATGAATCAGGACGATTGGGAAAGGTTAACCCTCGTCCAGCAGGAAGCCTTTAACAGGCTGTTATCCTTACTGGTTGATGAAGGCATGAAGCTCGTAGTGGAGCAGGGCCTTGAGGCCGTGAAGGCAAGGGACAATCCCCTTATCGCCCATGAGGCGAGTTGTAGTGGAAGTTATTCCACGTCCACGGGGGTGCGTCCCCCTTTGTACTTTAAGATAAAGGAATCCACCGATAAAAAGGGTGATAACGTTCATGTGTGGCTTCGAGAGATCGAAACGGCCTTCGCCAAAGCGAATATGATCGCAGATCACTTGCAAGTGGGACTTGCACTGACCCATATTACGGGTAAATCCCGTGTATGGGCTTTTACATGCTCGGCTTCGGTCATGGACGTGTTCCCGACCTGGGAAGTCCTTAATAAAAAGCTTATGGACATGTATGCAACGCCTGATCTGGTTTTCCAGAATCATCTGGCGTTTCGGAGGTGCCGTAAGGGCACTAAGGACTTGGAAACATATATCCAAGAACTTAAGACCCTGTTGGCAGGGATGTACGCGAAAGCGTACTCGGACGATGTGTCCATTACCGTGTTCATGGGAGTCCGGAGAGAAGGGCCAGAACGTTCGGAGCTATTCCGAAGCCTACCCCAATCCCTGGGGCGTTTAACGCCGAGAGGAACTTCCGTTCCTCTAAGGTGGGTCCCGAAACGATGGACCTGAGTCAGGTCGAAGCGGAAGAGAAAGCTTCCGTTAAGAGTCACGCTGACTCTACTTCACTGGGTTTAGAAGCGAAGCTCCAGGAAATGTTGCAGCGGCAGGGGCCGCTAAGATGCTTCCTGTGTGGAAGCGCGGATCATCTGCGGAACAGATGTCCGCGGAACCCCCAGCGAGATATTCGCTTTAAGGGGCCGAGAGTAGGTAAGAAGCCCTCGCCCAAACCGTCGGGAAACGACGGTTCCCAGTAGGTACGGGGCGCTCTACTGGGGGATCCTCAGTGCTGTTAAGCCCCAAGGTAGGGGACGACAGCACAAAGCCCCGAGGGGAAACGGTGCTTTCTAGCACCGAGTTGGTGTACCAGCCAGGTTTGCTGGTTGTCCTTGCGGACGTGAAAGGCTTTTATAAGCCTTGGAGAGTCTTGATAGACTCTGGAGCGTCTGACAATTATGTCAGACGAGCTTCTGTGGAGAAGAGTAGGCTGTATGCCGAAGCCCTAGAGGCACGTTCTCGTGACGTTGTCACAGTCCGTCTTGCGACGGGTGTACAGGTTTATGTACCCAAGGTCTCTATTGACCTTAAGCTGAAGTTTGCAGACTTCGACAGCTTAGAACGTTGCCTATTTCTGTATTTGGACTCGAGGTATGACCTCATTCTGGGCATGAAGTGGCTGAAACGTCACGAGCCATGGATATACTGGAAGTCTAAGTCCATTGGATCAACTCACCCGCGGTCGGGTGAAGCATTGGCGAGTCATGAACCCAAGCTTGCTCGATCGCAAAAGCGATACTGGCGTGAGATGCCAGAGATTGGGATGTCTGAGATGATCAGTCCCAATGAGGTCAAGGAAGTGTTCATTGACGAGGGGTATTCGGCGGTTAATCTCCACGCCGGTAAAGGCGATACTGGTGAGTCGCCAGTGATAGAGATGGATTCCTCTGAGGTTAAGCGCGAGACGCTTAGAGAAGAGACCCGCAGTTTATCTCTTCTGCAGGTCGGGGTTCCCGACCACGCCGTGTTCGGCGAACAAGTTGCGACTCCAGTGGTATGGGTAGAGACTCCTGTGGTTAAGCGCGAGGTGCTTCCAAGCGAAGAGACCCGCAGTTCGTCTCTTTCGCACGTCGGAATTGATTCCGACCACGCCTTATTAGGTAAGACCGGCGAGTCACCGGTGGTAGAGGTAGAGACCTCTGTGGGTAGGCGCGTGGCGCTTCCAATAGATGGGGCAATTGACTCCCCCCATCTGGGTCCCAGGATGAGTCCCGATGACAGTAGTCAGCAGTCCTATAGGATGCTGAATAGTGTGACAGGTGTTGTCACAGAAGGCGTAAGCCTTGAGCGGTTGCCTGGGGTAGGCGAACTGTTGTCGTTGGAGGAGATGTCCTTCAACAAGTTTGGAACTGCTTTGAAAGCAGGTGGAATCTAAGAGGTTGTCGTATGTCCGGAAGAGGAGTTGAACTCCTCATCCACGATGGACGAGTCAGTTTTGGTGCAAACCAAACAGGCAATGAATGCGCGAACCTGTCTCAATATCCTCGCGGATCCTGAGGACCCTTATCATTCCTTACTAAAGGAATTCAAATATTTCATTAGTGACAACCCGCCGATGGGGTTACCACCGGATCGTGGAGTCCGACACGAAATCGATTTGGTTCCTGGAACCAAGTACTGCGTCACTAGGCAGTTGCCTCTCCCCAAGGAGCAATGCGACGTCATCGACGCATTCTTCAAGGGGAAAGAAGAGGCAGGGATGGTACGGGAGAGCAAGTCTCCCCATTCATCTCCTACTTTTTGTGCTCGTAAGCCGAACGGAAAGTGGCGCATTGTGCATGCGTACAACAAGCTGAATGCAGCTACTATGCCCATGCAGACTCCGATTACTCGGAAGGATGACCTCCAGAACAATATGGCGGGCTGTACTGTGTACAGTGCCTTAGATCTGGTGGACGGGTATTATCAGGTGCTCATGCGAGCATCCGATATTCCGCTTACAGCGGTCATCACGCCTAGTGGCATGCTGTAAGAGTAGCTTGTTATGTCACAGGGGATTTCGAATGCACCAGCGACTTTTAATCGCTTGGTGACTCAACTCTTCCGCCCCATAGAAAGTACGCTCAGACGTACTTCGACGATATATTCGTTCATAGTCGCGCGGAAGGCGACTCGTCTGATGTTCAGACGCATCGGATACACCTTCGAGCGGTGCTGGAATGTATGCGGGAGCATAAGTTATATGCGAACGCATCCAAATGTATCTTTGGTGCTGAGGAAATTCCTTTCCTCGGATTCTTCATCGGTAAAGATGGAGTGCGGGCGGATCCCGCAAAGGTGAAAGCCATTGCGGAGTGGCCTTCTCCTGTAAATCTTAGAGATTTACGGAATTGGCTTGGATTAGCCAATTATATACACAAGTACAGCGAGAATTACGATGAAATGGCGAAGCCATTAACCGACCTTCTTAAGAAGGACGTCGATTGGTGTTGGGAAACCAAACACCAAAACGTTTTTGAAGCGGCTAAGGGGAGCTTGTTAAAAGCTCCCGTTCTTTCTCTCCCAGACTCAGGGAAACCTTTTAGCGTCGTCTGCGACGCCTCCGATTTCGCAATCGAATGTACCTTTGTTACAAGCAGAAGACGCGGGACGGGAACGCTTGATTGCGTTTGAGTCGAGGCAGCTCAAAGCTGCTGAACGGAATTATCCCGTTCATGACAAGGAGCTACTTTCTATGAAGTATGCCATTGTCAAGTTTAGGGTTCACCTACTCGGCTCAAAGCCGTTCGTTGTTTATACTGACCATGCGTCCTTACGGACAGCGACGAAGTCGCCTCATCTCTCCCAAAGGATGACCCGTTGGCTTTCCTTCTTTGCGGAGTATAACTTTGAGGTTAAGTATAAACCTGTCAAGCAGAACGAGCTTTCAGACGCGTTATCGCGTCGTCCCGATTACGAGCTCGCTCAGCGACATTCGTCACCTCGTCTGTGGTGGATCTCATACGCCAGGCGTATTAGAAAGACCCACAGTGTAAGGCTCTTATAAGCGCTTTGGGTGGAAAGGTACTTGGATCGTCTGATCCAACCCTGTCAAGTCGAGCTAAAGCTCGTTTACACCGTTACAGGTACTGTGACGGTCTGCTATTTTATAGCACGAGCGCGGAGGCCACTCCGCGGGTGGTAGTTCCTCATGATGAAGAACTGAAGTATAAAGTCGTCTTTGAGGCACATGACGCCCTACCGGGGGTCATTTAGGTCGGGATAAAACCTACAGCGCTTTAAGCACTTTGTATTGGTGGCCCAAGATGTATAAGTGGGTCGGTGCGTATATGCGCACCGGTGAGACGTGTCAGAGAGTTAAACCCTCTGCAGATTCAGCTGCGCCTTTGGCGAGCTTATCCGTTCCGACGGAGTGTTGGAAATCCCTCAGTATGGATTTTAGCTTCGGTTTTCCGAAGGATAAGGCCGGTAACACCGGCATATTGGTCTTTGTAGACCCCTTGAGCAAGATGGCTCACCTGGCGGCGGTGCCAGAGTCCATTGATGGACAAGGAACAGAAAAAGTGTTCCTAGACCGTGTCCTTCGACAGCATGGTCTACCCGATTCCGTTGTATCGGATCGGGACCCCCGTTTTACGAGACGGTTTTGGGGGATGTTGTTTAAGGTGCTTGGCACCAATCTCCTTATGTCCACTGCGGATCATCCGCAGACGCACGTTCAAACGGAACGCGTTAATCGCGTTGTAGAGAATATTCTCCGGAGTTTATGTCCGGATTCTCCAAAGAGTTGGAGTGAGATGCTTCCAATGGCCGAATTTGCTATAAACAATTCGGTTCATGCATCTACGGGGTTTACCCCGTTTTACGTAAACGGATTAGTGAATCCGAGGGCTCCGTTGAGACCACGTGTGTGTGTCCTAGGGATTGAGGGGGGAGTATTCCCCGATGTCAGCCCTCTATCTGTTCGAAATCACATCGATAAGTTCTTATCGACGCGCCTTAGTGTCTTACGACACGTCTGCGATGCCATGGCGGAAAGCCAAGACAATCGGAAGGAGGAGGCTGACCGCAAGGGGCGGTGTAACGAAAGGGTGTACAAATTAGGAGAAAATGTTTTATTAAACGATAAGAATCTCCCTACACATGCAGTTTCCAACGTGTTGCAGAATAAACTGCGCTCCAGGTTTGTGGGACCTTTTAAGGTACTAGCCCCAAAGGGCTTGTCGTATACCTTGGACATCCCGAAGACGATGTGTACGCATCCAACCTTCTATGTGGGTATGCTTAAGCCATACCAGAACCCGGAGGCGGATCCCCTATTGGAGGAGGGAGGGTGGGAAGTGGGATAGCCGAAAGGCACAACAGGTCGGAACATCTCCGATAGGATCGAAATACGACCCTGAAGCTCCGCAACGAGAGACTCGAGGGAGGCAAGCCGCCCCTCAATGCGTTCATTCGCACCCCCTCGTCGCGGAGTCCCTCTTGTGCATCCTGGATGCGACGGCTGTGTCGATCACAGCGCTCGTGGAACTCACGTCGCAATAGCGCAACCTCCTCCTCCAGTTCTCGATACGGAGGGTACTCCACATTATCATGTGGAGCGTCTAATGGCAAGACGCCATCACCGGGGTGAGACCCAGTACCTGGTGAAGTGGAAGGGTTATCCACATTCACAGAGTTCGTGGGAGTCTGAGACTCCCCTGCGGCAGGATTGCCGTGACGTCGTTGACGCTTTCGAGCGGGAAAACCCCGCTGCGATTCAACGACTAAAGGGGAGGGAGAAGCCCCTTCACCCCAGTAGATGGGAGCTAGCGGAGGCAGATGTGGCGCTCACACTGTTCTTTGGAACAGCGTTTGGGGGCGCGTAACGCAGCCTTTCGTGCCTGTGCGGCAAGTTGAGCTTCCTGAGTTGCATCCAACTCGTTGGTGATGATCGCCTTCGGCGATCCGGATGTATCATCCGCAGGCCACTTTATTTGTGACCCTAGGGCCTTATTTATGGGAATGGGCCATGAGTAAGTTTTGCTTCGGGCCATAAATAAATTATACTTTCTTTTTTGTTTCGCAGTGCGTGGGGACTTCATTGGCTTCTAAACTCTCAACTCATTTCTTCTCTGTAGGCGATATCTCCTAAAAAGACACCTGCATTCAAACCTTCATATGTCGAGAAGTATAGTCTCCGCATCTCGGTGCGACACCCTCAAACACAGAAGGTTGTCTCGGTTGATTGTCGCTTCTGTGCTGCGTTCGGACGTGAATGCAAGATCGGTGCCAAGCGCAAGGCTACGAGCAATGTCCACTTCTTTACGTCGTTTCGAGCGGACCAAATCAAGGCTCACTTGGAGAACTAACACCCGAATAAATGGGAAGAGTACAATCAGAGCAGTAAAGAGGAGAGGGAGTTGTTCTTTAATGGGCGTCCCTTCAAGTCTACTATGCATGCCCATTTCGCTGGAACGCAGACGGCGTTGCACTTCTCGGTGAACAAGGACATAGTTGATGTTCATATCGGGGAAATGCTGTTTGATCCCGATGCAGATGAGGAGGTTGCGTCTTCCCGTGAACGCGCGCTTGCTGCCTTCGTGGACCTTGCTGCTGCTGAAGAGATGGAGGACTCAAACGGAAAGGATCAGACTCACCGCTACGGTATTAAGGCATGTTGTATCGTGATTTAGATTGTGCTGTATATACTATTAACATGCATGTTCTAGATTGCCAATCCTGTTCAGTTCAACTTGACTATTGAGTATCTTGCTGTTGGTGTCACCTTTCGAAAAATCATGTCCATCATTACTGCTACAAAAGAGCAAAAGGTACCCGCATCGATCGGCTGCATCAACGAGTCCTCTGTGTGTCGATACGCTCGCTTCATTTGTGCGCTGTGCCTGCAGAATATTGCAGAGATGTTGATGGCGCCCAATGTATGGGCCTTCGATATTGCTCTCGATATGTCTACTCATCAAGGCGCGTCGTACCTTGACATCCGAATTCGTCTCTGTTGGCATGGAACGATCCTCAATCTTCATCTTGTATCTGTTCCTGTGTTTGAGAGGCACACTAGTGAGAATATGTTCAACATATCTGAAACGGTCCTCGACTGTATCTGCCGATAATGGCGAAAAACTCTTGAAGGCGTTGCAACTGATGGCGCCCGCAATATTACGGCCGCATTCGAGGTTTGATGTCTGACATTAACTTAATTCGTTGGATGATAGTGTTCATTGCACTAATATCCGTCTCTATAGGTCTCGCAACTCTATTTGAGCAAGTGGCACTTCCGGGACTTATTCGTATTTGGTGCGGATGTCACCAGCTGGATTTGCTCATGCAGGAGTTTTTCAAAGCACTTTTGGACGAGTAGTTTGACGTTCGTTGGATACCTTCGCCAGCAACAGATTCTCATCTCGGAGATCAAGTCTCAGGCGAAGAAGCTACAGGATGCGCGCTGGGAGTCCATGCATCGCACGAGCTTCTGGTTCAAGATCCATCGCATCCCAGTCTGCGAGTATGTCCAGCAGAAATAACCGAGCTGTGCTTCATCAAAGTCTTGGTGGATTGTGCTCATGACTGTTGAGAAAATATCAAGTGTTGCTTCGATCGCTGCCAAGACTCTCCAGGGTCACACAACGCCGGTTTCTCAGCAGCGCGAAGCTTTGGAGAAGCTCGTTGCTACGTTGATTAAGCTCTTCAAAACCCGATATATGAATGATTCAGAGCGTGAGGAACTTGGAGCTGACGACAACTCGATTTTGTCTACCGACGGTCGGTTTAGCCTCAATACGGACGATATTCGGGGGTTTTGGGGGGTAAATTCATTATACTTTAGTGTTCTGCTGTTAGTATGTATATATCTGGCAATCTTGATATGGTAGGACCTTGGAACCTTTGTCGTTAATTGCGTTGAAACGCTGACAGAGGAATACCCTCGGTCACTTCTGCTCGACCTTGGTCATGCTGTTTTAAAGCTAATTTCCGGTATTGGGTCCATCTCGGCTGAGAGAAGCTCGACAAATGAAGCTGGTACAGCTCTTCCTTCCGTGCTTCCTCACCATCTAGTCCCAACTACGCGGCCGAGATTTTAATTCTGTTGTACGCACTTTTCGCGAAAGACTCCTTACTCGATGGTCTACCTCAAGAGTTGATTTGATCGAGCAGGACTTCTTTTCTCTTCTCGCAGCGTTTGAATCGGAGGAGGCATTTAAGAACGCCCTGAGAGGATTCAATGAGGCAAAGAGCTTCGACGACGGCTGGTCACTAACGGGGGGTCGTTTTTCAGTGCTAAAAGAGTTCTGTGGCGGTTTATCCTCCGTATTTCCAGGCACAGCTAGTGTCGAAAGTGACTTTTCCATCGTGAAGTATGTCAAAAACGACTTCCAGAGCTCGCTCACAGACTTCTCTGGAGGGAATTCTACATGCCAAGAAATTCCGGCAGTTACTAAACGTTAATACTCAATAAACCATAAGTTTTCTGTAGGGCCGTAAATAGGCCATAAACTAATTTCCTACCAGGCCATAAACAGTTTATTTATGGTAGCTATGGCCTGGACCATATTTAAAGTGGCCCGATCATCCGTCATTGGTAGGGGTGGCGCACTAGCTAGTGCATTTTCCCCACGTGTGGGGATCGGATTAGGCTGCCGAAATCTTGATCGGCGTTGTCGAAGCGGTCAGATTTGGGGAAATATCTCCAAGGTCACCCTCCTCCGAGATATCGGGATTAGAGTAGTCTACATCCTCTTCTCGAGGAGATTCCTCAGCATCACTAAAGGTGCTCATGGTAAGCCAGAAGTTCTGGCAGTTGGAGTTCTCCAATTATAATTGTTTACTCCAACTATAATTGTTTATTGCGTAAGCAATAGTCTTGATGTGGGAGGATATAACAAGGTGACATTTGGTTACGTGGTGTACGTAAGTACACAACGGTTGAGGTCAAGTATTGACCGGTCCGAAAGGTTTGGACCTATTGGTTATTTTAACCAATCAGGGCAGGAGCCCTTGGTGGAGGCGTGGCAGCCTGCCACGTGTTGGTACACAGGTGGTGAACATTACATTTCGGCTAGGTACGAATTGAGTAAGTTCTACTTATTATTACATATAGTTTACATTAGTTAAATTAATTTAGGCTAATTACATATTAAATAAAATCAGTTTACAAAATACACTAAAGACTGCTAGGCGCACGACCTCGACCGGTCGCGCGCACAGTGAGTGTTGTAGTGAAAGGGAATACCTTCCCTTAACTACTCCCTTTCTAAGGGAAGCCTTGTATCAAGGCGTTAGTATATACTAACTCGTAAACCAAGGGAATCTTGGCCCCGAGTAAGAGAGCGATCTCTTACTAAGCCCTTTTATAAGGGCGTATCGGCTAAGTAGAGGCGTATCGCCGCTTTAGGAAAGTCTTCCTCTGTGCGCTAGCCGAACCATGCGAGTACGCACCGGCTACAATGTCTGAAGAAGGACGACTAATTCGCACATCGTTTATGACGAAGCACTACGTTGAATGAAATTGAAAAATATCGCAATGATGGGAGCAGTAAATGTCCGAGATTACAAACGTAGTCGTTGACAGAAAATATATTTTTATTTTGTTTCAAAGTAAATGTAGATATAATGTTGATCCAATGAAAGAGATCGTCAGAACGACGGGTACCATTCCCTAGTACAAAAATAACATTCTCTTGATACTTTTTCTAGTTCAAACGGGTCTAAATTAGTACTCGTTCTATTCTACTCTAGCGTCTGCATAAACGAAGGGAGAGACTGCGGTCACTCCTCCTTTATGTAAGGGGTGTGTGTGTGTGTGACCGCAGGCTCTCCCTATTTTTTTACCATAGCTCGAGACGGTACCTCCTTCCAAGTCAAAAACGAATACATCCAAGCACAATTCCTGTGTCACACGTGCATTTATATAAGAAACGGCACATCTATGATGTGAGTGTAGTAATGGGAGCGACACATTAATACTTTCACACTTAACCATCGTCAAGCTAGAGTAAAGACTCGAAGGTCAAGTATCTTGATGCTGTTGCGTATCCAAGTAGCAGATGGGCGTTGAGATTCCCATACTGGTGTGGGTCGTGATCTCAGTATCTACTGCATTCAAGAAGCATGCCTAGCTAGCGTTACTCATCTAATGTCAGTCCAAGATTTTCCCAGGGTTGTGTGTATTTCACTGTGACAACAACTTGATAACGCTTTCCTCTAGAACGAAGCGATTGAGCAAAGTTTGGTGATTTTCAACGCAGTTTTGGTAAAGTAGTTCGTGAAGACCTTGCAACAGTTAATCAGGCTATTTCTATTTCTGAGCACCAAGTTATTCCGTGCTTAGCAGATTCCTTTTTTTCGATTCTTTTGGCTGTTACCAGTGTTTTGTCTGGTGGAAGACGACAAAATCGAGTCGACTCTTCTAAATTGAACACATTAGCTGTTATTGATAAGAGGCTTCGGTTCGATGCGTGAGACAGTAAGTTCTACACGATCAACAGATGGATTCACCGTTACACTGCCCAAAAATGTTATACCGCAGCTAAGTTTGTAAAGGTAACCATTTGAGAAGACGAAGCTGCACAGATCGAACATGATTCTGCGAGTAGCAGGTCATCTGTAAGGATTGTTTTGCTATCGTTGAGACGATAAAAGAGAAGTCAGCTTCAAATGCAGGAGACCTGGCTCGCCACTGTTCTCTCGGCTACCATTTGTCGACATAGATGTCGCTGGGTGCTGCACTACGCATTCTGTTCGGATTTCTCATTATCCGTCATCTTACCACAATGTATTAGCTCCACTTAGCGTGCATGCGATATCGTGCTTCCTAGGTACTGTAAAGTAGACGAAACAATGCGCGTACTATAAGAACGTAACAATAAAACACCTTTATTCCACGTCATTAATTCCAACAAACGAAATCTCCGGAGTAACGTGAGCAGATCGTCACGTAACGTAAATATCCACTTCCACTTTCCAACAAGCAATGTAATTCCACCTTGCGCCTCGCGAGAAACAAACGTACTATGGTCTGCCTGTGTACTTATGTACTACAGTTAGAATTCTGAAGTGACTCTATTAGAATTAAGTAAAAAGAGGTCCACTAAACAGTACCGTGTCCAAATTTAGACTCGATTTTACTCGATTTTGATTGGCTGTTTCAACCAACCAACGATTTTGATTGGCTGTTTCAACCAACCTCTAAACCCTAAACCCTAAACCCTAAACCCTGCAGGCTGAAAACAACCAATCAAAATCGGGTAAAATCGAGTTCTAAATAAGCCTAATTTGGACACGGTACTGTTTAGTTTTTCCCTTAAGTAAAAACCTAATCAAACAATATATATATATAAATTTGGTAGTACCCATAAAATTGGGTATTACCCAATTCCCCTTTACTGAAAGTCGCATATACCCAAATACGTGCGGCGCGGCCGAACTTCAGGGCTCTTCAACGCATTCGTTCGGCTGTTGAACTCGGAAAAGGTGCTGGTTGTCGATTGTGATGATTACTGAATGGTTAGACGCCGATTGTTCTTGAAAACATTATGACAAGCGACGACATGTACATGTACTGCCTGCACTGTGGTACACTATATACCTACATA
>CM047582.1:4960096-4986030 GCA_026184515.1 Peronosclerospora sorghi
GGGGGGGGGGGCTCCCTAAACGAATACTCGTGGCGCCTTGTTCTTGTGTACGTACAGTAGTAGTACATCCGCCTGATCTCCTCTGGACTGTAATCAGTGTTCGGCCAGCATCCGACCAGCGCTGACTCGATATGCCGTCCGTATGGATCGCGACCGGGGAGCTCCGTTACTTTCATGTCTCCTCTACCACTGAGCGCCGTCATTCTCTGATTTTCCCATGAAACGACAGTGGACAAAGCCACTTGTGTACGTGGGTTTCCTACTCTCCGTCGTGCATGCCGTCCGGTCGGCACGCGTGGACGAGCACGAGGTGGCCACGATGATGCTTCCATCCTTGAAACTGCATGTCACGGTCCATCGCAAGTCCATGGCCATTCATGGCCATTCCAAGTTCACGATCGAAGCGAGCCCCGTGGTCCCCCAGACGGGGGACCACGTGCTCTACAATAGCCGTGTCACGTTTGTCGAGCCGGAAGCGACCTTCATGTACTGGTTGGTGCATGGTGCAGGCTACCTGACGATCCATCATCCCAAGCACAAGCAACCGCCACGCGCCGACACGATTCAGTGTCTACCGGCAAGCAAGTTTCCGTTCCACGCCATGCTGCCGGCCTTGAACACGGTGGAACGAATTGCCAGTGCCTCGATTGGCGGCAAAGCGCTCGAGTGTGCAAGTGGCCACTTGTTCAGAACGTCCGTCGCGGGTGCGCGACTTGTCCTCTGTGCGTCGGGGACGGAGGGGTTCATGGCGTATAGTAGTGACTGGAACGTCCGCGTGGAATACGTGAGCACGCGTGCCTCGATTGCATTGCCGCGTGGGCTCACACGACCTTGTGAGCCTATCGTACAAGCGCAGACCGTGTCACGAACGGCGCTTGCGTTGCTCACGGGTCGAGACATGCCGAGGCCGAGCTCGAGACAGCTCAAAGCCACGGAACACATGAACATGCCCCACTGGGCGTGTGAATGCAAGTCAAAGCCACGTCCGTGTATCTTTTTTCACGGCATTGGGAACAATCATGAAATGGAGACCGTCCAGAGCACCCCGGAAAACACCCGTCACCGCATGGGAAACATGAATGACCATGCGCCATGTTGTTCGACGGTCAAGTATGCAGTGCTGGACACGTTGACGCATAGCTGGACCACCGACGTGCTTCAGCAAAAGTTTTGTGACCGGGCCCTGTCCGTGAGCCCTAGCAGCGACCAGGATCAAGGCTTGATTGGCAATACCATCCTCGTCACGCACTCGATGGCAAACCTCGTCATGGCCATGGCGTTATCGACTGGAAAATGTCGGTTTGCACAGGACTCGACGTGGGTCGCTATCAGCGGTCCCATGATGGGAAGTATGGCCGCCGACATGGCGCAATCCATTTGCCACCACGACGTGATGAAAGCACCGTTCGAGTTGTTTGGTCTCTGTCCCTTGGCCGCTTCCAGAAGCTCCATGTTCTACGAGAAGGGGGACCTCGCGTCCGACGAGCTCAAGGCCATGTATGCCGCCGCGCAGGAAGCGTATCGTGGCAACGTGAGTGCCGCCATGTGTGGTCACCACTACGCAGGCCTCTTCTCGCCCTTTCAACTCCCTTTTATCGCAGCAGGCACGATGCTCCCCCACAAATCGCGCAAGAATGACGGCTATGTCGAGTTTCAGAGTTGCCGCATCGGTCTCGAGACGAAAAGCTTTGGTGTCTCGTACTCCGATCCCTTCTACATGCCAAAGTTAAATCATGCCGATACAGCCTTCTTGAACGGCGACGGTCTCTTCGACGATGCTCAAAAACCCGTCAAGTGGTTCGAGTGCTTGCTCTAATGGAGAGACACTGGGCAGGTGGAGAGAGCTCCAGTCCCATGGGCCGTTTGACGGTGTGCAGAAGGTGGTTGGAAGGTTGCAGCATTGATCCTTGCGTAGATCCGTACGAAACGGGGGCCGTCGAGGTCAAGTGACGTCGTCACCCCTATACTGAAATCGTCTATGTCGTAGAAGAGCTCACCCCGAAACTCGTGGATGATAAAAAACACAGCACGTGTAGACACCACACGTGTGGTAGATGAGAGGAGAAGATAAACAAGACAGGGGCTTTATCAATGGAACGTGTATTGAGAAGCGATTCGCTAGCGTAATATTAACTAGGCCTAAGAGGTTGAAGCGATAGCGCACTTCCATGTGTCGTGTATCCTACACCACTTATCAGTAGCCAAAAACGTATGTACAGTAGAGCCTGTCTAAATTGATACTAGCTAAACTAATAACCTCCGCAAACAAATATTTCTTGCTGGTCCCGAGCTCGTCCCCATATTGGAATTAGTAAACCTCCGTAATGTGATATTTGATAAATTTTCTCAGTCCCACAACTTATGTAAAAAAATATACTATATACCTGGCCCTATATGTCGCAATTCAAACACGCTCAAAAAAGTCACGTATGCCCTTCTGCTTCATCTGGCTGGTCTTTATGGCTGCAGCCTTGTTCTCCTCATGCGTTGGAGGGCCGTCATGAAGAGCTCGTTCACGTCAGATTGCTGCAACCAGAATGTTTCCAGTGAACGTATCATTGCCTGTGCCTCGGATACCGGAACAATGGCGACCTCTTGGCTTTCATCGTCATCGGCCTGTTCTTCCACGGGTTCCGGCACCAAGTGATCCTGAATCACCTCGCCCAAGGTAGGTGCGTAGGTGACAACATCCTCCTCGCTGTAGTTGAGGAGGTTACGCACATCCATGCGATTGGCGTAGCGGAAGCGGCGAATCTGTGACTCCAGCTCGGCCACAACCTCCTGGTCGAGAAGCTCCTCCTCTGCCAAAACTGGCTGCTGATCCTCCGGTGCCGTGCTGCGAATCTGGCAGTGGCGGAAACAGTTTGCAATGGTATCTGCCTTCACCTCGTTCTTCCACGCGGGGACTGCAAGCCTGATTGCCTCAAGAATGTCGATCTTCTCAGGATCAGAAAGTTTGTACTCCACACGCTGCAGGAGAGGGCGGTTGAAAGCGCGGCGGTAGTAGGTCTTGAGGTTCCGGATAATCCCAGCATCGCAGGGCTGCAGCTTTGATGTGGTGTTTGGTGGCAGGTAGAACACAGTAGTGTTCCGGAGCTGAATGCGGGCCGGAATGTCGTCAAGAGGAACATGTGCACCGCAATTGTCAAGAATCAGAAGAACTTTTCTGTCAGCCATTCGAAGATCAAACGATTTGATCCACTCAAGAAAAATAACTTGCGTCATCCAAGCCTTTACATTGTTGCGGTACACGCAACCGAGATTGTTCAGATTGATGTTCTTGAAGCAGCGCGGGCTCCTTGACTTCCCAATGATCCAAATGGGAAGCTTGTCTGAACCATCGGCATTGCAGCAACGGCAAGAGTCTGCCGTTCCTTGTGCTGCTTGCGCCCTTCAAGCTGCTTGGTTGCAAGCGAGTGATCTGCCTGAAACGTGACATACTTAGAGCAATTTTTATCACAATTGAATTGAATGGCAATGTTTAACAAACCTGCATCCTGTAGAACAGGCCCGTCTCATCCATGTGTAGATGTCACTGAGTGCATACTTGTCGAGCACCTCACGTATCTTTGGGGGCTCATCCTCGGTGAGTTGTTTGTTGACGGAACCACTCTCGCCAAAGCGACGGACGGACCGAATGCCGTGACGTGTCTTGAATTATTCAAGCCAGCCGTTTGAGAACTCGAATTTCTCGTGACCTGGGTAAAGACGATCAAGGATATTGCTAGCGCTTTCTTTCAGAAGATCACCGCTCATGTTCACCTGCTCCTCAGGAGCCGTAAACCACTCAAAAAGCGCCTTCTCCATCTCAGGATACTTTACGGTCTTTTGCCGCTTCTGCTCAAGATTGATGTTGGACGCCTTTTGGAGGATCTCCCCCGAACGTTTGAGCGTGTTGGAAACCGTTGCTTGGCTGATTTTGAGGTGGTGATTGGTCTCTACCCAAGCAATCAGCTCTTTCTGCCTGAGCGAAGGGTTCTTCTGCTTGTGCTCACACAAGGCAATGCGGACCTTGTCCGGCATGGTTGTGTGCTGTGCTCCAGCCTTTGGCATCTTTGGGTTCTGCTGTCAAAGTGTGGTTGGTGTGGTCGGATGTTGCGGGTTTTGTGCGGTTTTGTTGGTTCTTTGTTTGTTGGTGGTTAGTTGAGGGTTACATTTCACAGCCCCTGATCATAAGTACAGTACTGCGTTCCGCTGCGCACCGCTGCGCATCTCTACAATTTAATAACCTCCGTAAAATAATATGTTTGACCCGGTCCCGAGCATATTTGTTTAGACAGGTTCTACTGTACTCAGAACCGACTACGAGTACACAATCTTATCTACTAATAAGTACGAAATGAGTATTGCTACTACAGTAGAACCCATCTAAACATATACCCTCTAAAATAATACCCCCTCTAAACTAATATCAGACACCGGTCCCACCACGGGGCTCATAGTCAATCTAATAATCCCCTCTAAACTGATATTCAATAATTTTTCTTTGTCCCACAACTTCTATAAACTAATATACAATACATCAGAAAAACGGGAATTTACGTATAGGGGCACGAAATCACAAAATAATTCCAAGTGAGGGCACAAACGGGAAATAATTACGGATAAAGGCACAAAATTTATTCTATATATAGACTAGTGTAGTACCCCGTCGTACCGACGGGGCGGAGAGTATATAAGAATAAACCATAGAAGCAACTACGTGACCGGGAATGTCACTGGGACGGAAACTTTTAAATAGGTAGATGTAAAAGCTTTATTCTAACCACTTGTATACTCGTTAACACTGATCTGCATGTCAATAGTATTACCACGGATTAGTCTTCAACAGAGCGATGATTCTTGAAGCCAAAATTGTATTTATGTTTTTTTCCAGATAGTTTTTCCTTCTGTAAAAGCGATATTTATGTAGTCGAATTCAATTAGGTCCAATTTATAGTACAGTTGGAATTCGATTAGGTACGGCCTCAGACCGAAAGACAGAAGGTTTTATATTATAGAAGTAGAGCGTATTTGTAAATGTTTTGCCTCACCGCCTCACCAAACACACTTCGAATTCTATTATATATATATATATTATTAGACGGTCTTATATTATAGAAGTAGAGCATATTTGTAAATATTTTTGCCTCAGCAGAAAAAAGGTTTATATTATATTATTAGATAGCGTCGCCAAAGTGCGAATGCAGCTGCTGCAAGCCTTTTTGCTAATCTCTGATATGCAGCATGGCGTCTGTCCCATGTGTGAATTTTGTGGCCTTTCTGCCCACACTTACCACAGGCCACTTGATCTTCCGGCGCCATTTCGCCGCGCCTGCGAAGGTGAATTTTGCGCGGACGTCCCGTATGCTTTAGCTCAAATAGATGAAGTTTTTGACCATCAGGGATGCAGCTATCTGTATCAACTGGGACGACTGTATTGGCATACACCTTACGCAGCTTCGCCGTCGTACAGGATAAGTGAACGAATTCAAATGGCTTCCGGCGACAGACGCGTGCGGCGGCGCATGCGTGAACACAGGGAAATTCCTCCTGCTCAAACTTCTTGCATGTGCAGCGTCTCTCGGATAAGTTGACCACGCGGAACGCGCGTCCGTCTCGGCTGGAGACTTCAAATGTAGTTTCGTCCATATGATATACTTGCCGCGTCCTTCCATCATCGAAGAGATTTTGTACCTTGCGACTACTTGATCCAGGAAGCGGAGAGGGTGCATTGCTATATTCAGTGCGCCGGCCGAAGAAAAGTACGCCTGTTTTCCGCACAACCTGAACAATGGCTTCAAACAGTTCATCGTTCCTTTCTTCAAGAATGCACGAGTTTGTCGATTCGTACATGTTTGACGTCAACACACCAAACCTTGGGCTCGCAGCATGGCTTTACGTCCAATTTTCAGGGGGAATGGAGCGCAAGTACTCCGCTGCACCGGCGTGCATCTCCATGATATCGTTCATTGCCTGCTCAAACTTCTCGATCGTCACATCCTTCGCAGCGGCTCAAAATTTTCCTTTTAATATCGTACCAAACCTTGCATTCATGTTCTTTTCAATGTTCCAGATGAACGCTCCATATTGGGCTTCAGGAAGATGCGATTCCATCCCATTAATGATGCCCTATTCGGCAATTTGGGACGTCAGTCAGCAGCAGCAGAGCCAGATATATAAACGCCATCATATCATTTCCTTACCTTCTCGCGGTCGCTGATGACATTTACTGTTGTCGAGTTAATAAACGGCATGGAGTTCGCGATATGGTGGCAAAACCAACCCCAGTCTCTTTTGGAGCAATACCAAAAGTGATTGGAACCAGCTTACCTTCGCCGTCGACGCCGTTCATACCAAGGTACACACCTTTGTATGTTGCCTGGCAATGGCATGCGTTGACCGTAAAAATTGGGCGACAACTCTTCGCAGCATTTTTCCATGGACCAAGGCAAAGGAAAGCGCGCGCGTAAAGCATCCTTGGATATTGACTTCAAAGGCGGTTGAGCTGTCGGGATTTGCTGCTTTTAGGGCGTGTAAAAGGGGTGCGATCTTCTGGAAGATGAGGTCGTATTCATCAGCTGAGCGCTTCCTATGCGTCTCTCGGCTCCGCCAGGCGGCCATTTATGAAGCGTCAGCATGCAGCTCGGACCGGAAACGGTGATTAATGTCTCGAGGCGTAATTTTCCTCACGTCCTGTACAAGAGGTCTGACGAATTCTGCGAGAGCTGCACCATGCAATTTGAAGGATTCCGTTAAGGAAGGACATGCAAGATCGTGCGGAATAAATTTCGTTACATGCAGAAAACCATCCTTTCGCCGGTTAACGGAGATGCGAAAACTACATGATGTCGGCCTGGATTCCGGAACTTGTTCATTTTCCTGCCCGTTGTTGTCAGCTTTACTTGCACAAATAACGCTTATATTACGCGGCTTATTGAAGAAGAACTTGTAACGACCTGATACTGTCGTCGAGTACTTAAGATCGCATCGCGCGTTTCTTCTGCTATGCTGAAAGTCAAACCCTATTTTAGCTCCGTGGACCCGATCTGGTTCATGGTGCAGGGTGGTGGACAGTAAAGCTTGGACAACGACGAGCGTGCTGATGTCACGAGCAGATGAGCAACCGTCGATATCGCGACGAATTTATAACGTTGTTTTCCTAATTCTGTCGCGTTGTGAAACTTTTCGCCGCTCTAATCTATATATATAGACTCTAATGAAAATCCCGAATAAATTTTGTGCCCTTATCCGTAATTATTTCCGGTTTGTGCCCTCACTTGTAATTATTTTGTGATTTCGTGCCCCTATACGTAAATTCCCGAAAACAAATGGGGTCACTCGGTCACTGAAGAGCACACACTGAAGTAATCGCAGTAGCCCATAGGTAGGTGACCTAAATGCGCCAAAAAACTGTCAATTTTCCTCTGTACCATCTGCTTTGACCTCCGCATACTTACGCTTTCCTTCATCTTTTGCAGCGAAGTGATGAAGTTGATGTTTGAGTCAACTTGCTTCATCCAAAACCTCTCGAGAAACTCGACCATATTGTATGCTTCAGCAGGTCTGACAACCGGGACCTCCTGACCGTCGTCATCTTCATCAATGCCTTGTTCTAAACGAACACTTCCTTCTTGAAGATTATTCTCAATGATGTCTTCAAGGTCTGGTGTGTATGAAGTTACATCCTCGTGTCCGGGTAGTTGAGCAGATTACTGATGCCCATGGGATTCCGGTACTCGAACTGGAAGATCTGCGACTCCAAATCAAGGACAACTTGTTCGTCAAGAAGTTCATCTGGACGAATTTTCCTCGATGGGCTGCGCAGGGGTGCTTATTTTGCAGTGAAGGTAACATCTCTCGATGGTTGATGGCTTGACGTCAGACTGCCATGCGGAAACTACCATCTGAATTCAGGAGAGGATGTCAATTTTCTCCGGGTCATTGAATTTATCTTCCAGAAGTTGCAGCAGCATCCGGTTAAAGCGCTGCCCGTAATATGCCTTAAGGTTACGAATGATGCCAGCATCGCAGGGTTGAATCTTCGATGTCATGTTGGGTGGGAGGTAAAACTGTTGTGTTTAGCAGCGTAACATAATCTGATGGTTGCTCGACAGGAATGTGGCCGCTGAATTTATCCATGATCAGGAGCACCTTACGGCATGAGACATGAAGGTCAAATGCTTTGATCAATTCCAGGAAAATGAACTGGGTTATCCATGTCGACGCGTTTGCTCGGTACCGGCAGCCGAGGGTTTGCATATTAATATTTTTGAAACATCGAGGGTTTTTAAATTTCCCAATGACCCAAAGTGGGAGCTTGTCGGTACCATCGCCGTTGAAACATACTGCAAGTGTAACCCGTTTCTTGTTCTGCTTGCACCTCTCCAGCCTCTTCGTGGCAAGCGAGTGGTCTGCCTGAAAGACAACAAGATTTTAACGCATGATCTACAGAAGCTTTGAAGCTACTGTAGCAAATAATTATTCACTTACTTGAATTCGGTAGAACAACTCAGTCTCGTCCATATTGTAAATTTCCTTCCAATCATACAGGTCCAGAATGTTCCAAATGGCTGGCAGAAAGTTTTCTACAGCAGCCATGTCAACTGACCCGCTCTCACCAAAACGTTGGATGGAGCGAATTCGATAACTCGTGTTAAACCTGTCAAGCCAGCCGTTTTAGAACTCAAACGGCTCATGATCAGGGTAAAGTCGATCAAGGATCTTGGTTGCGCTCTCCCGGACAAGTTCTTCGTTTCGGTTTGCACGTTCTTGATTAGCATGGAACCACTCGATGAGTGCAGCCTCCATCGCGGGGTACTTGACCACGCGTTGGCGCTCCGAGATGAGAGCACTGCTTTCAGCCTTGGCCAGGAGGTCTGCTGACCGTTTAAGCGTGGATGAAATCGTGGCTTGGATGACATTTATCTTGTGGTGGTCTTCAAGCCATTTAATCAACTCCTTCTGTGTTGCTTTTGGATTTTCTATTTTGTATCTACAAAGGGGTATGCGGATCTAGTCCGACATAGTTGTGTGTTGTGATCCTTTCTGCGGCATTCTACCTTGCGTACGTTGCGGCAGGATACGTTGTCCACAAGAGAAAGGGGGAGTAAAATCCGGGGTTGTTTTACACTGCCACAATCTCCTTTTATACCCAAGCCCCAGGAACCAGAATTAACAAACAAAAACAAAGCCACTAGCGCACAGAATCTAGTATTTTTTCATAAAAAACGCGCAGGAGACAAGCCTCGGCGATGATTTGACCACCTGACTCCTTCCTCTCTTAACTGATAACCCATTTAAACTAATACTCAGTGCCCAATCCTAGGATATTAGTTTAGAGGAGTTCTACTGTAATGTGATGAAGAATACCCGGGTTTGACAAACACCAATCTATTGACTATTTTCAACATAGAAAAACATCAAACCTTGGAGATCTGGCTACATAAGGGCAGCGAGGAAGAGGTACAAGCCATAGCGATCGAGCTCTGACTCGGTGGGTCGAGGCGGTCGCAAAGGGAAGGGATCAAACAACAACCGGGGAAGGTTCGGACCCGAGGCAGGTCCCAAAAGGTAGTTAATCAATAGACAAGAAACAAGCAAACATATTATATGTGAAGAATGGACGGTACAAGCGATGAATGGAAAGATTGTGAAAGAACTGGAGGGAGGGAACGATCATACAGTAGATAGATAGTGTTGAAGATGTTTCTGTAGGATTGACACGAGTTGGGGCACGTGTAAATTCCCGTTTTGACAGTGTCGGCCGTTAGTGCCTTACCGTCTTGGGAGGAAGTTTCTAAGAAGAAACGCACCCTACTTGAGCAGGGTAGGGGCGCACGAGGGCAGGATGTAAATGCGTGTTTTAAGGTAAAAAATATACTAAATATAAACGCGTACTTAAGAACCTAACTTAAACTTAATATAAAGATAAAATTCCAAAGTAGCTAAAAATTCATAAATACATAAGTGACCACAATGGTCGCGCATCACTTGAAGTTTGCATGCAGCACCATACCATACTGCACACACGCATCGCTTGTAAATCTTCAACAGTTTCTTTGTCCAATTGCACAAGAACTTGGGAAACTTGAGTCGTAGATGTCGATTTTAACCGAATATACCGAATTTGTCTTTCTTGAATTTTGCTGCAACCAAGTATCCGTTCATGATGAAGAAACACCCCAAGACAGTTTGTAAACAGCAGACGAAGGATAAACACGGACTTGATCAAATGAATGTGTAAGAAGTGATTATCTTTCCTAACATGTAAATGTGCATGAGACTATATGTTGGAGTAGTATAGTAGTTATGTAACTAACACTAGTTATAGATACCCAATATTAGTGCCTACAAAGGTCGAAATTAACATTGCTAGAAATGAGAATTACCTTGGTACAGTGTTCCATGAAAACCGCTACAGTGCACTTTTCAACTGATAGATGGTACAGTTCCTAAAGAGCAGTATAACGACACATGATCGGGTGATCCTTCGGATCAAAGTCCAAATAGAGAACGATACTCAGTTTGGCAGCGACAGATAGACGTGAGTGGAAATACGAAAATAATTGAGAGCTTAGTACTAAGGATGTGATCAGATCAACAGATATTACGTGCCTTCTTGTGTTCTTGAAAAATATGATAGCGTTACTTTTCCATATGGATGACGAAGACATTGTCAGGAACGTTCAGCGCGGGAAGTCGTCATCTAAGCAGACGGTTGTCCGAAAGCGTCAATATTTGCATTTTACATCTCGCGTGGTGTTGATCGTGGAATAGTTGATGAATGATGTAAAGAAAATCACAGTGTCTACGCTGTGAACGCCTAGGTCACCCAAGGCCACGTTATGGCTCACAAAAAGGGAACTGATGGGAGCGCACAGCATGGATATCACGGCAGAGCATGCGACTCAACTGATACTGCCACCTCCTACGATGAACTCATCGAAGAAGTAAAAACTACCAATAGCAAACGGTAAACTGTCAGGGGATCCGTATAAGGCAGAGGTTAGGCCCAACAAAACCGTCCAGGTGCTGCTTCCAGACACGTCACAAGAGAGACCAAGGAATACGGTTAGATGACGAAGTACCTTGTCCCTAAACTAGTGACAGGAATTTCGCATCTATGTTAACATTTCAACATTCAGTAAGAATTTCCCGTTAATGGCACAGCAAAAGCAATAGATCTCCGGCTTCACTGGCGATGCACGGATGATAGAAGTGTTGAAGTTGCATGTACCATGTTGGTGAAAGTTCAATTCAAAAGTACGTAATTTTATTGGCTATAATTACATACGGACATTTACGTTGGAACCTCAATACTAATTTTATTGATATTTATAACATATAATACGCTTTTTTGTGAAAATATCTTCCGTGGATGGCTTTAACTAACCGACCAGCCCCTACTGAGACGCATCCTACCTGATCAAAACAGTCAGATCAGGTATGTAATAACGACGCAAATGATTGCTTTTTTCCAATAGGAGGTAGCCGCACTCGGGACTATAATCCAAACCGATGCAGTTGAAGATGTTGTTTCACCCCGGGAGAGTCGATGACGTCCAAGCCGAGATTGTAATGGGGTGCCATTACATAATTGATATTCAAGTTAGAATATCACAGTTGAATTTCAGACGCGTTGTCTGAAATTCAAATAATAGATTATAAGTTATTATAATATACGAAGGAAAAGTCGATTCGGTATAAATACCGAATCATGCAGGTAAAATAATAGTACAGTTAGTTTAATACTTGATATTATTATATTAGTTAGGTAATTACTATACTGTTAGCCGCTAACCACCCATTTAATAAACACTCTTAATTTTGCGTTCTAAAGAATAAGTAAATACTTATATTTACTTTTAGTATCGGATTAGTTATTACCAACTAATACTGCCCTTATTGTATTGTGCGCTTCCTCGCAAAATACAGTGTAATCCCGTAACAGGATCATTCCTGTTACACCTGGTAGCAATTTGTGGTGCGTCTTAACGACCACAGTTCCGTTCCGCTAGTCAACTAGCGGAGCGAAGATTAAGAGCCGCTCGGCATCAAGTCGTGAGACATGACGCCTGTCGAGCGAGAGAGAACGCTGGAAGGGGTGACGAAACACTTCCCCCACTTCTCGTCGCGTAGTAAAGACGCGACGGTAGAGATGGTTCGCTCAATGGGGACCGACATTGTAACGGGGTTACATTCGTGTAACACTGAGTGTTGGTGTACATGAGTACACCACGGTTGAGGCCAGTATTGGCCGGGTTGAAAGGTTTCGAACCTTTGGTTATTTTAACCAATCAGGGCATGGGCCCTTGGGGTGGTGTGTCAGCCATCCACGTGTCACTACACAGGTGTGTACACTACATTTTAGCTAGGTACGAATTAGGAATATTCTACTTAGTGTTACATATAGTTTATATCAGTTTAAATAATTACATATTAAATATATTCAGTTTTACTTTCACTCCTTAGTACAGACGCACGACCTCGACCGGTCGTGCGTGTAGTGAGTGCCGTAGCGTAAGGGGAGCCCTCCCCTTAGCTACACCCTTTGTAAGGGAGCCTTGCCGTTAAGGCACTAGTAAAGGCTAGAGTAAACTAACCCGGGAATCTTGGCCCCGAGTAGTAGAGCTCTCTCCTACTAAGCCCTTAATAAGGTCGTATCGGCTAAGTAGCGGCGAACGCCGCTTTAAGGAAAGTCTTCCTCTGTGCGCTAGCCGCACCGTGCGTATACGCACCGGCTACACCTGGTAGCACTTGTAGTCAATCCAACACCTGTGTTGGTAGACTAGGCATCCTCTGCAAAGAATGAATCAGGACGATTGGGATAGTTTGACCCTCGTCCAGCAGGAAGCCTTTAAAAGGCTGTTACCCTTAACGGGGGAAGAAGGTATGAAGCTCCTAGTGGAGCAGGGCCTTGAGGCCGTAAAGGCAAGGGTGACTGCCCTCATCGCTCATGAGGCGAGTTGCGGTGGAGGCCATTCCACGGGGGTGCGCCCTCCATTATCGTTTAAGATAAAGGGGTTCACCAGAGAGAAGGGTGACAACCTTTATGTTTGGTTGCGAGAGGTCGAAACGGCCTTCGCCACAGCGAACATGACCGCTGATCACTTGCAAGTGGGACCTGCATTGACCCATCTTACGGGCAAAGCCCGTACATGGGCGTTTACATGCTCGGAATCAGTCAAGGACGTGTTTCCAACATGGAAGGTCCTTAAGCAGAAGCTTATGGACATGTACGCAACGCCTGATCTGGTTTTCAAGAATCAACTGGCGTTCCGGAGGTGTCGTCAAGGCACTAAGGACCTGGAGGTTTATATCCAGGAGATTAAGACCCTGTTGGCAGGGATGTACGCGAAAGCGTATTCGGACGATGTGTCCATCCCCGTCTTCATAAGAGGCCTGAGAGAAGGGCCAGCACGTTCGGAATTGTTCCGATGCCGACCCGAATCCCTGGAAGAGACATTCAAGATGGCGTTCAACGCCGAGAGGAACTTCCGTTGGGTCCTGAACCCATGGACTTGAGTCAGGTCGAAGCAGAGGAGAAACCTCCCGCTAATAGTCACACTGACTCTTCTTTGCAGAGCTTCGAGGCGGAGCTCTTAGCAATGCTGCAGCGACATGGGCCGCTGAGATGCTTCCTGTGTGGGAGCATGGATAATCTGAGGAAAAGATGTCCGAAAATACCCAGCGAGACACTCGCTACAAGGGACCAAGGGTGGGGAAAAAGCCCTTGTCCAAGCCGTCGGGAAACGACGGTTCCCAGTAGGTGCGGGGAGACCTACTGGGGGACCCCTCAGTGCTGTTAAGCCCCAGGGTAGGGGACGAAAGCACAAATCCCCGAGGGCAGAGGTGCTTTCTAGCACCAAGTTGGTGTACCAGCCAGGTTTGCTGGTAGTCCTTGCGGACGTGAAAGGCTTTTATAAGCCTTGGAGAGTCTTGATAGACTCTGGAGCGTCTGACAATTATGTCAGACGAGCTTCTGTGGAGAAGAGTCGGCTGTATGCCGAGTCCCTAGAGGCACGTTCTCGTGACGTTGTCACGGTCCGTCTAGCGATGGGCGTACATGTTTCTGTACCCAAGGTCTCGATTGACCTTAAGCTGAAGTTTGCAGACTTCGACAGCTTAGAACGTTGCCTAGTCCTGGATTTGGACTCGAGGTATGACCTCATTCTGGGCATGAAGTGGCTGGAACGCCACGAGCCATGGATATACTGTAAGTCTAAGTCCATTGGCTCAACGCACCCGCGGTCGGGTGAAGCATTGGCGAGTCATGAACCCACCTTTGCTCGATCGCAAAAGCGATTCTGGCGTGAGATGCCAGAGATTGGGATGTCTGAAATGATCATTCCCAATGGCGTTAAGTAAGTGTTACTTAACGAGGGGGATTTGGCGGTTAATCCCCACGCCGTCAACGGCGAGACTGGTGAGTTGCCAGTGGTAGAGGTGGATTCCTTTGAGGCGATTCCAATAGTAGGGGTAGAGACCCCTGTGGTTAAGCGCGAGGCGCTTCCAAGCGAAGAGACCCGTAGTTTGTCTCTTTTGCACGTCGGAAATGATTCCGACCACGCCGTTATAGGCGAGACTGGCAAGTCGCCATAGACAGAGGTGGATTCCTCTGAGACGACTCCAGTGGTAGGGGAAGAGACCCCGGTGGTTAAGCGCGAGGCGCTTCCAAGTGAAGAGACCCAAAGTTCGTCTCTTTCGCACGTCGGAAAATGATTCCAATTACGCCGTTATAGGTGAGACCGGCGAGTCACCGGTGGTAGAGGTAGATACCTCTGTGGATAGGCGCGTGGCACTTCCAGTAGATGGGGCAATTGACTCCCCCCATCTGGGTCTCGGGATGAGTACCGAGGCCAGTAGTCAGCAGTCCTACAGGATGCTGAATAGTGTGACAGGTGTTGTCACAGAAGGCGTAAGCCTGGAACGGTTGCCTGGGGTAGGCGAACTGTTGTCGTTGGAGGATATGTCCTTCAACGAGTTTGAGACTGCTTTGAAAGCCGATGAAATCGACGAGGTTGTCGTGTTGCGTCCGGAAGAGGAGTTGAGCTCCTCATCCACGATGGACGAGTCAGTTTTGGTGCAAACCAAACAGGCATTAAATTCCCGAAGCGGCCTCAAGATCCTCGCGGATCCTGAGGACCCTTATCATTCCTTACTAAAGGAATTCGAATATGTCATTGGTGACAACCCGCCGATGGGGTTACCACCGGATCGGGGAGTCCGACACGAAATCGATTTGGTTCCTGGAACCAAGTACTGCGTCACTAGGCAGTGGCCTCTCCCCAAGGAACAATGCGACGTCATCGACGCATTCTTCAAGGGGAAAGAAGAGGCAGAGATGGTACGGAAGAGTAAGTCTCCCCACTCATCTCCCACTTTTTGTGTTCGTAAACCGAACGGAAAGTGGCGCATTGTGCATGCGTATAACAAGCTGAATACAGCTACGGTACCCATGCAGACTCCGATTCCTCGGAAGGATGTCCTCCAGAACAATATGGCGGGCTGTACTGTACAGTGCCTTAGATCTGGTGGACGGGTATTATCAGGTGCTCATGCGAGCGTCCGATATTCCGCTGACAGAGGTTAGCACGCCTAGTGGCATGCTGTGGGAGTGGCTTGTGATGCCACAAGGGATTTCAAATGCACCAGCGACTTTCAATAGCTTTGTGACTCAACTCTTCCGCCCTCATACGAAGTACGCTCAGACGTACTTCGACGATATATTCGTCCATAGTCGTGCGGAAGGCGACTCGTCTGATGTTCAGACGCATCTGAAATACACCTTAGAGCAGTGCTCGAATGTATGCGAGAGCATAAGTTATATGCAAACGCATCCAAGTGTATCTTTGGTGCTGAGGAAATTCCTTTCCTCGGATGCTTCATCGGTAAGGATGGAGTGCGGGCGGATCCCGCGAAGGTGAAAGCCATTGTGGAGTGGCCTTCGCCTATAAATCTTAGAGATTTACGGAAGTGGCTTGGATTAGCCAACTATCTCCACAAGTACAGCGAGAACTACGCTGAAATGGTGAAGCCATTGACCGACCTTCTTAAGAAGGATGTTGATTGGTTTTGGGAAACTGAACACCAAAACGCTTTTGAAGCGGTTAAGGGGAGCTAGTTAAAATATCCCTTTCTTGCTCTCCCAGACCCTGGGAAACCATTTAGTGACGTCTGCGACGCCTCCGATTTCGCAATCGGATGTGCTTTGTTACAAGCAGACGATGCAGGAAGGGAACGCGTAATTGCGTTTGAGTCGAGGCAGCTTAAAGCTGCAGAACGGAATTATCCCGTTCATGACAAGGAGCTACTTGCAATGAAGTATGCTCTTGTCAAATTTAGGGTTCACCTACTCGGCTCAAAGCCGTTCGTGGTTTATACTGACCACGCGTCCTTACGGACAGCGACAAAGTCGCCTCATCTCTCGCAACGGATAGCCCGTTGGCTCTCCGTTGCGGAGTACAACTTTGAGGTTAAGTATAAACCTGGCAAGCAGAACGTGCTTGCAGACGCGTTGTCGCGTCGTCCCGATTAAGAGCTCGCTCACGCGACATTCGTCACCACGTCTGTGGTGGATATCATACGCCAGGCGTATGAGAAAGACCCACAGTGTACGGCGCTTATCAGCGCGTTGGGTGAAAAGGTTCTTGGCTCGTCTGAGCCAACCCTGTCAAGTCGAGCTAAAGCTCTTTTACACCGTTACAGGTACTGTGACGGTCTGCTATTTTATAGCACGAGCGCGGAGGACACTCCGCGGGTGGTTGTTCCTCATGATGAGGAACTAAAGTATAGAGTCCTCTTTGAGGCACATGACGCCCCTACCGGGGGTCATTTAGGTCGGGATAAGACCTACAGCGATTTAAGCGCTTCGTATTGATGGCACAATATGTATAAGTGGGTCGGTGCGTATATACGCACCTGTGAGACGTGTCAGAAGGTTAAACCCTCTGCAAGTTCAGCTGCGCCTTTGGCGAGCTTATCGGTTCTAGAAGAGTGTTGGAAATCCATTAGCATGGATTTTATCTTCGGTTTTCCGAAGGATAAGACCACACCGTCATATTGGTCTTTGTAGACCGTTTGAGCAATATGGCTCACCTGGAGGCGGTTGCAGAGTCCATAGATGGACAAGGAACAGCAAAAGTGTTCCTAGACCGTGTCTTTCGACAACATGATCTACCCGATCCGTTGTGTCGGATCGGGATCCCCGTTTTACGGGACAATTCTGGGGAGCGTTGTTTAAGGTGCTAGGCACCAAGCTCCTCATGTCCACTGCGGATCATCCGCAGACGGACGGTCAGACGGAACGCGTTAATAGCGTTGTGGAGGACATTCTCCGGAGTTTATGTCCGGATTCTTCAAAGAGTTGGAGTGAGATGCTTCCGATGGTTGAATTTTCTATCAACAATTCGGTACATGCATCTACGGGGTTTACCCCGTTTTACGTGAACGGATTGGTGAATCCGAGGGTTCCGTTAACGCCACGTGTGTGTGGCCCAGGGCTTGAGGGGGGGGATTCCCCGATGTCAGCCCTGTATCGGTGCGAAAGCACATCGATAAGTTTTATCGACGCGCCTTAGTGTCTTACGACACGTCTGCGATGCCATGGCGGAAAGCCGAGACAAGCAGAAGGAGCAAGCTGACCGAAAGGGACGGCGTAACAAAAAGGTATACAGAGTAGGAGAAAGTGTTTTATTAAACGCTAAAAATCTTCCTACACATGCAGTTTCAAATGTGTTGCGCAATAAACGGCGCCATAAGTTTATGAGCCCCTTTAAGGTGTTAGCCCGAAAGGGCTTGTCGTACACCTTAGACATCCCGAAGGCGATGCGTACGCACCCAACCTTTTATGTCGGTATGCTTAAGCCATACCAGGACCCGGAGGCGGGGCCCCTCTTTGAGGAGGGTGGAAAGGCGGATAGCCGTAAGGCACCGCAGGGCGAAGGAAGCCCGAAAGGGCTAAAATGCGACCACGAAGCTCCGCAACGGTCGTCTCGAGAGAGTCAAGCCGCCTCTCGAAGCGATCAGTGGCATCCCGCTCATCGCGGATCCCCTCGTGGAGATCATGGATGCGAAGGCTGTGTCGACCACAGCGCGCGCGAATCTCACGTCGCAATTGTGCGACCTCCTCCTCCAATTCTCTACGCGGAGAGTACTCCACACTTTCATGTGGAGCGGCTGATGGCGCGGCGCCATCATCGGGGTCAAACCCAGTATCTGGTGAGGTGGAAAGGTTATCCACACTCACAGAGTTCGTGGGAGTTCGAGACTCCCCTACGGCAGGATTGCCGCGACGTCGTTGACGCTTTTGAGCGGGAGAACCCGCTTTAGGTCAACGACCAAAGGGGCATGAGAAGCCTCTTCACTCCCAATAAGTGGGGATTGGCCGGAGGAAGATGTGGCGACCACACTGTCTCCGGACACCAGGGTGGAGACGGGGGCGCTGGTGTAGCGCGTGCGATACGGAGCACGTAGTTGCTCCATCGCCTTAGCTTTGGCAAATGTAAGGCGCAACACCCTCTCCACCCAAATGTATCGACGGGAATAGCTGTCATGCAGCTCATCGAAGCTGGGGAGAAGCTTCTACCCTTCCGTCCAAGCGCGGAACTTCTTCTCTGCGTCATCGGTACTTTCTCCCGGAGAAAGAACGAAAGGAACCTCGCGGAGGTTCTCAACAGGGGCACCTTGTGCCTGCCTGTTTAAGCGCTCTCGGTACGAGACGATAGTGAACTGCTTTTGTGTAAGCAGTTGTTGCCGGAGTTTCTCACGGCGTTCGCGTTGGTACGGCTGTTCAGCCGCGGGGCCAGGGGTATAGGACGCTAGACTAGTCCTTACCAAACGCCTGGCCCATCTTGGAATGCCACGAGGACCATCGAAATTATAAGCCGCCCTTGACGGGCGTTTGGGGGCGCGCAACGCAGCCCTTAGTGCCTGTGCGGAAAGTTGGGAGTCTTGAGCTGCGTCCAGCTCATTAGTGATGATCGCCTTAGGCGATTCGGATGTATCATCCGATACGGGCAGGGGTGCTGCACTGGTTAGTGCATTTTCCTCTCGTGTGGGGAAGGGATTAGGCTGCCGACAACGCCGTTCGGTGCTGTCGGAGCGGCTCACCATTGGGGAGGTATCCCCAAAGGCATCCACTTCCGAGTTCTCGGAGTAGTCTACCTCTTCTATAGGAGACGCCATAGCACCACTAGAGGTGTACATATGGATGGCCAGGGGAACTGGCGTTGGAGTTCTCCAACAAAATTTTGATTATTGCGTAAGCAATAGTCTTGATGGGGGAGGCTGTAACGGGGTTATATTCGTGTAACACTGAGTGTTGGTATACATGAGTACACCACGGATGAGGCCAGTATTGTCCGGGTTGAAAGTTTTTGAACCTTTAGTTTTTTTAACCAATCAGGGCATGGGCCCTTGGAGTGGTGTGTCAGCCATCCACGTGTCAGTACACAGGTGTGTACACTATATTTTAGCTAGGTACGAATTAGGAATATTCTACTTAGTGTTACATATAGTTTATATTAGTTTAAATAATTACATATTAAATATATTCAGTTTTAATTTCACTCCTTAGTACAGACGCACGACCTCGACCGGTCGTGCGTGTAGTGAGTGCCGTAGCGTAAGGGGAGCCCTCCCCTTAGCTACACCCTTTGTAAGGTATCCTTGCCGTTAAGGCACTAGTACAGGCTAGAGTAAACTAACCCGGGAATCTTGGCCCCGAGTAGTAGAGCTCTCTCCTACTAAGCCCTTAATAAAGTCGTATCGGCTAAGTAGCGGCGAACGCCGCTTTAAGGAAAGCCTTTCTCTGTGCTCTAGCCGCACCGTGCGTATACGCACCGGCTACAGACATCCTTACCTTCCTCCTGGGTAAGATCCCGGAGGAAGCGATAGAGGTGGTGAATCGCTTTAGGCGAAACCACCTAGAAAAGCCAGCACGGCCCGCGCAAGGCAGCGCGGACCGCACCTGCACCTGCAACGCATAGCATTGAAGTGGTAAAGGCGCGAGTATCGCTCTTTACGGGTGAAGGGGGCGAGCCCCTTCATAGATGGTTCGCAGAGGTGGACGATGCCATCTCTGCGCAAAATATTGTTGACGAACGTCAACAGGCGTACTTCGCCACAACATGTCTGGGCGGCAGAGCCAGGGCATGGGAGATGAGTCGCAGAGCCACTGATGACTCTGCGTTCCTGACTTATCAGGAATTAAAAGCTGAGCTAAAGCTCAACTTTGAAGCTCCGGAAATGGAGCTAAGTAGTCGACAGGAGTTCATGGAACTCCGGCAAGGTAAGCTTGACCTTCAAGATTACGCTCATAAAACGCAATATTTGCTGTAAAATATTGTGTATGATCCGGTGCCTCCTGCTATTCAGGTCACTGTCTTCATGAAGGGACTCAATGATGGTCCCGTCAAACAGAGTTTTTACCGGCACCCGCCAAAGAATCCAAGGGATGCCATTGATATGAGCATCCGTGAAGAGTTCAGCATGCGATCAGCGTCATCGCATGCTGGGTACAGCCGAAGGGCTCAACAGCCATTCGCTTTTGACATGCCGCAACAGCATGTCAACAATCAGCAGTCGGGCAGACGAAGTTCACACTTCGTCTCAAGAAACAGCCACCCGCGCCAGAGAATTGGCGGTGGAGGTCCAGCGCCGATGGATCTATCGGTTGCGGTTGCTTCGAACTCGAAGCAACCGAAATTTAAGAACAACATTCGCTGCAATCGATGCGCGAAAGTGGGGCATTTTGCCCATGAGTGTATGGCACCGCGTCCGGTGCCACGCAGTCAGCGGACGGAACCGTCCGCTGCACGGCGACACCAACAGGGACATCACCCTGTTGGTGCAAAAAACGTAAATCACCAGCAGGGGCGGGGCGACCTACTGGGAATGTTATCCACCATGCCGACATAGGGCATTGAGGGTAATAGCCCCAGACGGGACTATGTCCTGTCAAAAGGTGCAGGGTGATTATAAGCCTCTTATCACCCTGGAGGTTAAGCCGCGCGGGAGCGATGTCCCCATGCGAGCTTTGTTTGACACAGGAGCGTCAAACAATTTCGTTAGAACTCAGAGTCTAACGATGTTGAGCTTCGTGAGGTAGAAACCCCACGAAGTATGTTGTCAGTACGGTTAGCAACAGGTGCAACCGTGACTATTCCAAAGCGTGTGATTAAAACACGCTTCAAGTTGAATGAACTGTCATTCGAGGATGAATTAATCGTCCTCGATATAGATGACAAGTTCGATGTGATACTTGGAATCGCATGGATTTCCAAGTTTAAACCTTCGATCGACTGGGTTAACCTATCGATCGACTGCGGCGGAACCACAGGATCTGATCACCCTGTGTGTAATCCGGCTGTATCAGAAGATACAACCGCAGCGTCAGACAGTATGGTGGATATCGATGGCACCACCAGTTCTGTTCTGACACGATCAGCGGAAGGTACCTCCGCTGGTGAGAGTCCAGAGGGACTACCACACGCAACATAAGAGTCGTTGCGTGTTGGAGATAAACATTCCACGGGTGATAAAGACCACCGTGAGAATGAAGTTATATCCACGGTGGGAAACACCCACCGTGAGAATGAAATAATATCCACAGTGGGAAACACCCACTGTGCGACCGAAGGTTCCAACACGATGAAAGAATTCCGTGTTGATGAGAGTGAGCTCACGATCGAGTGCAATCGTGAGCACAACTCCGTGGTGGCCAGTGCCCACCACGTTGCGTTAGCCATGCACACAGGTGATAAAGACCACCGTGTCGCAGAACAGGCGTCCGGTCAGACGAGCACATCTGATCGCCAAGAAAATTCCATGGTAGGCAGTGGCCACCATGATGATGAGTATTCGCACACGGTGAATCGTAATCACCGTGTAGCAGTCAATCAGACGAGTGCGTCTGATTGCATGGACAGTTCCGTCGAGACGATCAATGTCTTGACGCAAACGGAGACCGGATTAGCTACCCAGTCTCTGTTGATGGAACACCCTCCGAAAGAAGGTTCGGAGGTGATGGCTCTTCCAGCGCTAAGCTGGAAGAAGTTTATGAGAAACTTGCACGATGATCAGATCGAACAGATCTGTATTATCGTTGCAACAGATGATGTAGTGGATATTAGTGAACGAATATCCACATTACGAGTGGAAAACATTGGAAACGAGGTTCCCAATGATCAAACCAAAGTTCAGCGCTTTGAAGCGCAGAGCTGCGAGTCGCTTAAAGTGAACTCCCCATTTTATGAGGTACTTCGGGAATACGCTGACGTCTTCCCAGAAGAAGTACCTAGCGAGCTCCTAAAGATAAGGGAACTCGTCATGAAATTGACCTCGTGCCAGGCACGAAGTATTGTGTCACACGGCAATGGCCGTTGCCGCGTGATCAAGTAAAAGCGATCGACGAGTTTTTCGAAGCTCGTCGTAAAGCAGGCCAAGTGCGGGAGTCTATCTCACCGCACTCTACCCCCACCTTTTGTGTGAAAAAGTCCACAGGTGGGTGGAGAATCGTTCACGCTTACAACAAGCTGAACGCAGCGACGGTACCGGCGCAGACGCCGATACCACGAGAAGATGTCATCATTGATGGCATGTGCGGGAGCACCATCTTTAGTGCTCTCGATCTAAGAGATGGATTTTATCAAATCCTAATGCGTGAGAAGGATATCCCTCTCACGGCGGTAAGCACCCCAAGCGGCAGGCTTTGGGAGTGGCTTGTTATTCTGCAGGGGCTTCAAAATGCCCCTGCTACGTTTAACAGATGCGTAACGCATCTATTACGCCCGGTGCGAGAATTCGCACCGAGTTATTTCTATGACGTGTTCATCCATAGTAAGGTTGAACACGATAAAAGCGATGTAAATGTCCATAGGGAACATCTACGTCGAGTGTTAGAGCTTATGCATAAGCATAAGCTCTATGAAAATCTAAAGAAGTGCACCTTTGGTGCACCTGAGATACCCGTTCTTGGATGTTTTGTGGGCAAGAACGGGGTGCGCTCTGATCCAGAAAAGATCAGGGTGATCATTGAATGGCCTACGCCAAACAACGTTAAGGAACTTCGAAAGTTCCTTGGGTTGGCAACATATTTGCACAAGTATTCGTGCAACTATGCTGGGTTAATACGACCTCTATCAATTACTTAAGAAAGATGTCGAAGAGCATTGGGATACCCAATGCCAAGATGCTTTTGATGCAGTCAAGCAAAGCTTGACTGAAGCGCCTGTCTTGGCTATAGCCGATAACGAGCGTCCGTTCCACGTTGTTTGCGAAGTAGCGATTTCGCTATCGGCTGTGCTTTGATGCAGCGTGATCAAGATGATCGTGATCGCGTAATCTGCTATCAATCGCGTCAGTTGCGCCCAGCCGAGCGCAACTATCCAGTGCATGACAAGGAACTCCTTGCCATGAAGTATGCACTGGCCAAGTTTCGGATCTATCATTGGGAGATAGACCGTTTGTGGTTTACACGGACCATGCGTCGCTACGCACGGCCGTGAATTCACCACACATTTCTCAAAGAATGTCTCGATGGCTGTCATTCTTTAATGAATACAACTTTACGGTTGAATACAAACCCGGAAAGTTGAGCGTGATAGCAGATGCGCTATCACGAAGGCCCGATTACGAGACGAACCGTCCGTAACCGAAGGTGCCAGTGCAAACGCGATCCGTTGCACTGCTTTGTCGTCGTCAATTATACGACAATTACGCGAGGCGTACAAAACAGACGAGGAGACACGTCTGTTGATTGATTACTTACGTAATCAATCAAGTGAGAAATGCGACGAACTCCCAGAGTTCCTCCGCGCTTGCGTGCATCGATATCGACTACACGGTGGTCTGCTGCTTTACAGCACAGACCAAAAAGTTGAAAGTCGCATCGTCGTTCCAAACGACGATGATCTCAAACATCAAATTATGTTTGAGTACATACATGATGCACCGATTTCGGGGCATCAAGGTCGAGAGAAGACATACGCTTCTCTCGCACGTGACTTTTACTGGCTAAACCAGTACAAGTGGGTACGGAAATACGTACGCGCTTGCGAGATTTTCGAGCGCGTTAAGCCTGCGCAGTCTGCACAGGCTCCGCTGCAATCTCTGCCGGTTCCGACAGAGTGTTGGAAGTCCATTTCAATGGACTTCGTATTAGGTCTTCTACCCGACAATAGTCGGAAGACCGGAATAGTGGTCTTTGTAGACCGTTTCAGTAAGATGGTACATCTTACTGTAGTATCAGCGAACGTAACCGCCGCTCAAACAGCGCGGATATTCGTTGATACGGTATTCCGTTTGCACGGAATGCAGGAAGACATTGTCTCGGATAGAGATACGAGATTTACAGGACGTTTCTGGCAAGAAACGTTCTCATTGTTGGGAACCCAGTTGAAGATGTCAACTGCGGACCATCCGGAAACGGATGGGCAGACGGAAAGGGTTAACCGCGTTCTCGGAGACATGTTGCGATCATACGCACATGCTTTTGAACAGTGGAGTGACTATCTGCCACTCACTGAATTCGCGATTAACAATTCGGTGCATGCTTCAACTAAGAATACACCCTTCTACGTGAATGCCTTAAGGCATCCACGAACCCCAGCATTACTTGGCGGTACGCCAACTCTAAGTGGGGGAGGGACCCGCTCAAATTTTGAGCGAGCCAATGCGCAAGTTGCGACTGAAACTTGTGAACAAAACGATGGCCCTTCTACTGAAAGTACAGTAGAAGCGGAAGCAGCTTCAAATGAAACTGAAGCTGCATATGATGAATATGTGTCTGCAGCAATGGCTGCAGACAATGAGGGCAACGCACCTACTGCTGATAAAGCAGTAGATGAATTCGTATTACAGCGCCAAGTTTTAATACGCTATATAAAAGATGCACTTGCTTCTGCTTTGGATAAGCAGAAGCAAAATACAGACAAGCAAGGAAGGAAGAACAAAAACTCCTTTCGGAAAGGCGAATTGGTATTATTAAGTACTACTAATTTGACTATACATGCAATAATCTTCCCTACACGTAAGTTGCTTCCTAAGTACATTGGACCTTTCAAGGTCCAAGAGATTTGGGGGAATGCCTATACTTTAGATATTCCCACATCAATGCGGCTCCACCCAACATTCTATGTTGGGCGGCTAAAACCGTATCATTCGTCTTCGTCTTACGACGAGACACAGAACCACGGAAGATACCGTGCTTCTCCAAGTCTCCCAAGAGAGAATTGTAATCGGCTTCCAGCCGTTGGTGAGCAGAGCGGAGAGTCGTTACCTCCGCCTTCGACTGCTCAAGATCAGCCGTGCGCCGATCGATCTCTCCCTTATAGCGGGAAAGCTCAATCTACAGAAGATCATTCTTCTGCTAGAGGGCAGTGTGCGCCCCGAGGATGTCGCGGACATCCTCGCGAAGATACCGCTATGTCTTCAAACAGTGAGACATATCGCTGCTCAAGGAGGAATAACCCTTCTCGAGTTTGCGGAGCAAAGAACCATGCTCCGCAACAACAACGGCGAGGGAATTCTCAGCCTCCGCCGCCCCTGATCGATAATCAGTGGAATAAGCGATACATTCTCGAGCGCTTGATCTCGAAGTGCTCGGTTCCTTCGAAGAAGGGGCAGCGTACCGAGTACTTAGTACGCTGGATGGGTTACCCCCAAGAGTTCGACTCTTGGGAGCCGATTGAGGTTCTGAGGGTCAACGCCCCAGACCTTTTAACTGAGTTTGAGAAGGAGTCTCAAACTCATAATGCAAAGTAGCATCAACACTAGGTGTTGATGCATTTAGGGCATCGATTAAGCCCTGAATTTCGGCGGGTACGGAAAAACCACCGTACCCCCGCAAATCTTCCTCTGACAGACGAGGAGCGCCCTGCGGACACCGCGAGCAAACGAGGTGAAAACGGACACCACAGTTCAACCCTTCTTTGATGCAAGCAAAATGGATG
>CM047582.1:4986130-4996912 GCA_026184515.1 Peronosclerospora sorghi
ATTGGAAGCGCCTCGCGTCTATCCACAGAGGTCTATACCTCTACCACTGGTGACTCGCCGGTCTCACCTAATAAGGCGTGGTCGGAATCAATTCCGACGTGCTAAAGAGACGAACTGCGGGTCTCTTCGCTTGGAAGCACCTCGCGCTTAACCACAGGGGTCTCTACCAGTACCACTGGAGTCGCAACTTGTTCGCCGAACACGGCGTGGTCGGGAACCCCGACCTGCAGAAGAGACAAACTACGGGTCTCTTCTCTAAGCGTCTCGCGCTTAACCTCAGAGGAATCCACCTCTATCACTGGAGACTCACCAGTATCGCCTATACCGGCGTGGAGATTAACCGCCGAATACCCCTCGTCAAGGAACACTTCCTTTACCTCATTGGGACTGATCATCTCAGACATCCCAATCTCTGGCATCTCACGCCAGTATCGCTTTTGCGATCGAGCAAAGGTGGGTTCATGACTCGCCAATGCTTCACCCGACCGCGGGTGAGTTGTTCCAATGGACTTAGACTTCCAGTATATCCATGGCTCGTGACGTTCCAGCCACTTTATGCCCAGAATGAGGTCATACCTCGAGTCCAAATCCAGGACTAGGCAACGTTCTAAGCTGTCGAAGTCTGCAAACTTCAGCTTAAGGTCAATAGAGACCTTGGGTACATAAGCCTGTACACCCGTCGCAAGACGGACTGTGACAACGTCACGAGAACGTGCCTCTAGGGCCTCGGCATACAGCCTACTCTTCTCCACAGAAGCTCGTCTGACATAATTGTCAGACGCTCCAGAGTCTATCAAGACTCTCCAAGGCTTATAAAAGCCTTTCACGTCCGCAAGGACAACCAGCAAACCTGGCTGGTACACCAACTCGGTGCTAGAAAGCACCGTTTCCCTCGGGGCTTTGTGATGTCGTTCCCTACCTTGGGGCTTAAGAGCACTGAGGATCCCCCAGTAGAGCGCCCCGTACCTACTGGGAGCCGTCGTTTCCCGACGGCTTGGGCGAGGGCTTCTTACCTACCCTCGGCCCCTTAAAGCGAATATCTCGCTGGGGGTTCCGCGGACATCTGTTCCGCAGATGATCCGCGCTTCCACACAGGAAGCATCTCAGCGGCCCCTGCCGCTGCAACATTGCTAAGAGCTTCGCTTCAAAACCCAGTGAAGTAGAGTCAGCGTGACTCTTAACGGAAGCTTTCTCTTCCGCTTCGACCTGACTCAGGTCCATGGTTTCGGGACCCACCTTAGAGGAACGGAAGTTCCTCTCGGCGTTAAACGCCCCAGGGATTGGGGTAGGCTTCGGAATAGCTCCGAACGTTCTGGCCCTTCTCTCAGGCCTCCATGAACACGGGAATGGACACATCGCCCGAGTACGCTTTCGCGTACATCCCTGCCAACAGGGTCTTAAGTTCTTGGATATATGTTTCCAAGTCCTTAGAGCCCTGGCGGCACCTCCGAAACGCCAGATGATTCTGGAAAACCAGATCAGGCGTTGCATACATGTCCATAAGCTTTTTATTAAGGACTTCCCAGGTCGGGAACACGTCCATGACCGAATCCGAGCATGTAAAAGCCCATACACGGGATTTACCCGTAATATGGGTCAGTGCAAGTCCCACTTGCAAGTTATCTGCGATCACATTCGCTTTGGCGAAGGCCGTTTCGATCTCTCGAAGCCACACATGAACGTTATCACCCTTTTCATCGGTGGATTCCTTTATCTTAAAGGACAACGGGGGACGAAACCCCGTGGACGTGGAATGACTTCCCCTACAACTCGCCTCATGGGCGATAAGGGGATTGTCCCTTGCCTTCACGGCCTCAAGGCCCTGCTCCACTAGGAGCTTCATGCCTTCATCAACCAGTAAGGATAACAGCCTGTTAAAGGCTTCCTGCTGGACGAGGGTTAGCCTTTCCCAATCGTCCTGATTCATACCTTGCAGAGGATGCCGTAGCTTACCAACACAGGTGTTGGATTGACTACAAGTGCTACCAGATGTAGCCGGTGCGTACACGCACGGTGCGGCTAGTGGCAGAGAAAGACTTTCCTAAAGTGGAGATGTGCCGCTACTTAGCCGATACGCCCTTATAAAAGGGATTATTAAGAGAGAGCTCTCTTACTCGGGGCCAAGATTCCACTTTGGTTTACCAGTTAGCACAAGCTAACGCCTTAACACAAGGCTCCCTTAATAATGGTGTAGCTAAGGGAAGAACTTCCCTTACCCTACTACACTCACTGCGCGCGCGACCGGTCGAGGTCGTGTATCCTGCAGTCTTTTGAGTGAAATGTAAGCTGAATGTATATTTAATATGTAATTAGCCTAAATTAATTTAAACTAATGTAAACTATATGTAATACTAAGTAGAACTTACTAAATTCGTACCTGGCCAAAATGTAGTGTACACCACCTGTGTACTAACACGTGGATGGCTGCCACGCCTCCACCAAGTGCTCCTGCCCTGATTGGTTAAAGTAACCAATAGGTCCAAACCTTTCGGACCGGTCAATACTGACCCCAACTGTAGTGTACTCACGTACACCACCTAACTGAATGTTACCAGAATGTAACACTGTTACAGACATAGCTTCCAAAAGGACGAGGATGATTTCCGGTGCTGTCGACCTTGAAAAGGCGGTGTACAACTGGCCATACGAGAGCACGTCCCTTGTGATACATTGGCCAACCTTGTGCAGCGTCTGTTACTGAAATTTGTTTATCCCCTCATCGGTATAATGGGAGTACACTCCTGTCGACCATCTGGAAAAAGAAGCTCATAGTAAAGCGGGATATAAGCTGAGTGCAATGCGGATATGCGCTGGAGGCGTACGTTGTGACCCTTCAGAATAATGTCGCGATCGGAGATGCTGCCGTCGTAACCATCTCCCACCATGATGGCGCCGACATCGTTGGCAATTGGGGTGTTTTACCTCCTTCGTTCGTTCGATTGCAGGCAGAGCAGACGGAGTTCGAGATCCACCACCTGACCCCCCTCCATCCGCTGCCGCAACTTCTTGTATAACTGCACGTGCAGGTTGTGCTGAATAAGCAAGGCTTGAAGTTCCCACATGTTACGCGCATCCAGATGCGGAAACGCATTCATGCAGCGACCAAGCGCCATGCTGGTGTAGGTGATATACAACTGTGAGAACTTCTTTGGATGACCGGTCTCCGGCAACAGCGATTCCATTCGGTGATACAGGGCACCTTGGAGTATAAAGGCGTGCACCCCTTCCTGCATAAACCGTTCATCCAACTTCGCAGCCAGGTACGTGAACGATAGCACGCCTTTGTACGCCATAATGTTGGTGCGGAACGCCCGGGAAAAAGGCGTTTGATCCCGTAGCAGAATCCGTAGCGGCTCAGGTGGCTGTTCCAATGGTGAGAAGTTTGCCACCTTGCCAAAATCGCAGCACATGGTGAAACGTGGGCGTGCAGGGGTTAAGCCAGGACCCTCCCCGCGCTCCTCAATCCAATGGGGCGCCCCGCAGTTGTCAGTAGGCGTTATCCCTCTTGAGCACAAAGCGCAGCTAGGCGTAATTTGCGTGGATCTCCTGACGTGGAAGGGGGATTCCAGATCAGCGGCGCGCAAGCGGTCTTACAGAAGCTGTCGTGCACGCTGAGCACGTCTTGACGCTGCCTGAACTTTGCGTCGTTGTTCTGTTCTTTTTGTGTCTCAAGATCACGTTCTTGAACACGCAACTCCCGAGAGAGTCTTTATTCATTGTTCTTGTACTTCTTGTGCTCAAGAGCACGTTACGTAGAACGCCGCCCCGGGGCGAATCGTATTCGTTGTTATTGTTCTTCATGCGTCTCAAGAAGATCATTTCTATAAGCGCTATTGTAATAACTAATGAGGATGACTGGAATTCAATTATGTCCGACTTATAGTATAGGTCGAATTCGATTAGGTACGGGATCGCGACCATCATTCTGTTGAATACAAAGATCAAGATATTCGATTAGGTACGGGATAGCGACAAGAATTGACGTCAATTCTGTTATTATATAGATGACATCAGCTTTTAAGTACTTAACGACGTTGTTGTAGACATTTTATACATTGACGTCAACACCTCCAACCCATACATATGATCCAAGCGAAGTGGAAAAATGTTCACGGATCTACGTTTCAACAATTACAGGTCATATGGAAGTACGTCCTACATCATTTTTTTCGAAGTGTCGTTTCTTAAGTATACGCAAAATCGGGATTGGTTTAGGCCTCAAACATGAGTGGACAAAAAAATCAGCGTGGACTTGACAACGTGCTAGATAAGGGCACTCATTATCCATGGATCCTGGATCAGGATATGACATTATCCATGATCCAGATCCATTTCTGGCGGTATGATTCTAGATCCGAATCCAGATCCCATGGATCTTCGTGGGGCAAAATGCTCGAGCGAGCTAGTAGGTTCTACAGACAAATGATATATTAATTACAGAAACTACTAAAGATGTAATGTAAAGTCACTTCCACTCAACATTTTTCTTCAAGAGTTGTGTGAGAGGTTGCACCAACGCTTCGTAACTGCGCGCGTTCTTGTGAAAGTAACTGGCCAGATCGAACCACTGGCAAAGCTGTTTGACATTTAGGCATAGGCTAATCGTCAATAGCCTTGACCTTCTCAGGGTAAACTCGGACATCACTTTTGCCAACAAAGCAACCGAGAACGGGGATTTCTGATGCAAAGAAGATACACTTCTTCAGGTTATCGTAGAGCTTGTTCTCTCCCATAATGTAACGGGGTTACATTCGGGTTACATTTAGTGTTGGTGTACATGAGTACATCACGGTTGAGGTCAGTATTGGCCGGTTTGAAAGGTTTTGAACCTTTGGTTATTCTTACCAATCATGGCAGGGGCCCTTGGTGTGGTGGTGTGTCAGCCATCCACGTGTCCGTACACAGGTGTGTACACTACATTTTAGCTAGGTACGAATTAGGAATATTCTACTTAGTATTACATATAGTTTATATTAGTTTAAATTAATTTAGGCTAATTACATATTAAATATATTCAGTTTACATTTCACTCTAAAGTGCAGGCGCGCGACCACGCCCGGTCGCGCGCGCCGTGGGTGCCGTAGGTAAGAGGGAGCCCTCCCTTTACCTACACCCTTATTAAGGGAGCCTTGAGGTTAAGGCATTAGCGGAGCTAGGCGCGCGACCACGCCCGGTCTCGCGCGCAGTGAGTATTGTAGCCTAAGGGAGTTCTCCCTTACGCTACCTCCATTTATAAGGGAAGCCTTGTTACAAGGGGTTAGCGAAAGCTATCTGTAAACCACCCCGGGAATCTTGGCCCAGAGTAGGAGAGCTCTCTCCTACTAAGCCCTTTTATAAGGGCGTATCGGCTAAGTAGCGGTAGCTACCGCTTAAAGGAAAGTCTTTCTCTGTGCGCTAGCCGCACCGTGCGTGTACGCAACCGGCTACACATAACCACAAAAACACGACGGAGATGTTCCAAATGAGCATCAGTTTAGGGCTTCCCACCCGTGGCCTTACTATGAACGAGTATATTGTCAAAGTTACTCGTAGCAAATGCTCCCAAGGGACGAAGAACATTCGTGACCATGTGATTGAAATTCGCAGGAGAATTCTTCAGTCCTTGTGGCATCACTAACCATTTCCACAGCATACCACTCGGGGTACTCACTGCGGTTAGTGGAACATCGTCTTCGCGCATACGAATCTGATAGAATCCATCATTCAAATCGATAGACCCAAAGACGATGCTGCCAACCATTCCATCTAGGATCATTTCCTTGCGTGGAACCGGTGTAAGGTCAGGAATAGTCGCCTTGTTCAGCTTATTAAAAGCATGAACAATGAGCCATTCGCCAGTCTTCTTCTTCACACAGAAAGTGGGGCTGCAATGCGGAGACTTGCTCTCTCGCACATGACCAGCATTAGCACGTTGGACAAAGAACTCATCGATTGCATCGACTTGTTCCTTTGGCAACGGCCACTGTCTTGTAATGCAGTACTTCATACCAGGAATTACATCAATCGCATGACGAATGCCTCTGTCAAATGGAAATTCGTCCGGCACCTTGTCGGGGAAAATATCTTTAAACTCCCTGACATGCTCATACACGGGGTTCATCTTGAGAGCATTCCATGACTTCTCCTCGAACCTTTCCTTTCCTTTCTTCTCGTGCAACACTTCTGCATCCGTGCTTGATGCTGTGTTGATGAGGTCTTTGTCGTTCGCTTCAAGGACCACACAAAGCTGCGAAATTTGGCCTTTCTCCAGGCTACGCCTCAGCGCCTTCTTGCTCATCACGGGCAAGAGAACCAAATCTTCGATTGACTTGGAGGATTTTTGATTTTCACGTGACGGAACACATCAACGTCACCTTCTTCATCATGGGCCACGACGTTCACATAACTGTTCTTGGTGGGTCACCACTTTCGTCGTCTTCTCTTGTATCTTTATCAGGAATGCTTAGCGACGGAAAACTAAGTTTGTCGGGTTTCTTCACGTCCTGGGAAGGACCTTTACTCTTCACGCCATGACGAGGCTTCTCTTCATCAATGACAAATGAGACAGTCTTTTTCTGGCGCCTGATTGTTCCACCTCCAGTAGTTTTCACGGGTTTGTCTTGTGAGATTTAGGGGCCATCGCTTACCTGAGTCCCACTTGACGCATCTTCAATAGACGCATATAACCAAATCACTTCACCTGCTGCAAAACAACTCAGGTCTTCATCGACAATCTTGTCGACGTAAATCTCCATCTTCATCAAATCAATGCGAGGTTTTTAATGCTTCAACCAGACATTCCCAGAATGAGATCAAACTTGTCATCGAAATCCAGAAGAACAAACTCATCCTCGCCTCTCAAATCTTTAAATTTGATAGCCAAGCGTACTAATCGATTTGGCATCCTCACCGTTGACCCATTGGCCAACCCAACAATCAGCTCTTTTGTCGTATCGGGTGAAGTTTTATCACTCCCGATTACGACGTTTGCGCAAACTCCAGTGTCAACCAAAGCTGTAGCTATTCCTCAAACCCATCTACGAATACTTGGTGAACAATCAAAGTCGGAATTTGACTGAAACTGCCCTCACTCGAGAAAAAATACATGTGCGTCTTGCACATGCGTCCTTTGTATCGACAACCACATTCCTCTTTTTATGCCCAGTAGGATGCCCCGCCCCTAATGGTCGTTCCCGTTTTTTAAGCTTTGGGAACGATCGAACCGACGACCGAATTTCGGTTGCCGCTCGGGGTCGAGCGCATGCCCTGTGTCGCTTGCCAAATCGGCAAGGAAAACTTGCAGTTTGGAGCGATTTTACCTGGATTTACGCAACGAAAACACTTCCCATTGTTGCGAGGATACGTGTTGTCGATACGTTGGACTTAATACAGGTGCATTGGCTCCGGACCATTGTTTGATGGAGGCGATGCGTGAACTTGACGCGGAAATGAATCGCTAAACTTCGCTTGGTTGATGATGAACTCTTCTTGCATCGCTCTTTCAATAAATTGGTCCATCGTTGGCGGGTACCCTCGGAAAATTTGGTTCCGTATCGGTCCATCGTCTAAACCGGACATGAACTTCACAACTTTTGTTGACATGTCGATCGGCTGGTACACAATGCACGACACAAGATATCTTGCACGTTGCGAATATGAGTGGAGGTCTTGTCTTCCTTGACAGAGCTTGAGTAACTCGGCACGAGCACGTAATTAGCTCTTCGGAGGCTCAAAAAAGCGCATCAACTCTTGCTTGAAGTTGTCAAGGTCATAGAAGCAGTTTGGTTCTACCAAACACTTCCAATACGCCCAGCTCTTAGCTCGACCCGCAAGGTTGGACATCGCAAACAACACTTGCTGGATTGGGTCTTGAAGCTGCCGTGCAGCCATTGCTGCGTCCAGCTCAACGAACCATCGCACAAGGGGTTAGTTCTCTCCGCCTAGATACGGAGACACGTTAAGTTTTAGGGGAATTACTCTCGACGTCGTTACAGGTGTTGCGGGCTTTCGATGAGAGTCCATGATCTCATGAGGCATGAAACTCACTGCCACATTCCTTTGCTCGTCGCGATACGCTGATCCTAACAAGACCATCACAGACGTCTCCCCGATGACATCTCGCATTCGTTCGAGATCTGCCTACTCGTGAGCCGAAACATGAGGAAACCGCTCATTAGTCAGTCTCACAGTGTCCTCGAACGACACGTCTGCCGTAGTCTCCATCGCTTCTGATGTCTATACCATAGACCAGAGAGAGGATTACATTGGAATTCACGAAAGGAAAAGTCCTCTTCGGCAATCCACTTCAGGGAGTACGGTTCTCAAAGAAGATTCGGCAGTCCCACTTGAATAGGTCACTGGGAGGAACTCTATAAGTTCTATCAGATGTAATGGGACTCTGTTACGGACAGTACCCAGAGAAGAACACGGCACACACGCTTGCGCGAGGATGAAGAGTTGGAGAAGAAGACTTGAGGAGAGGCCGGAAAATTTTCAACTGAATTGAATGAGCTTATGGTTCATGGGTCCTAAATGTAGCAGGTGCGTACACGCACGGTGCGGCTAGCGCACAGAAAAAGACTTTCCTAAAGCGGCGATACGCCGCTACTTAGCCGATACGCCCTTATAAAAGGGCTTAGTAAGAGATCGCTCTCTTACTCGGGGCCAAGATTCCCTTGGTTTACGAGTTAGTATATACTAAAGCCTTGATACAAGGCTTTTATTAGAAAAGGGGTAGTTAAGGGAAGGTATTACCTTTCACTACAACACTCACTGTGCGCGCGACCGGTCGAGGTCGTGCGCCTAGCAGTCTTTAGTGTATTTTGTAAACTGATTTTATTTAATATGTAATTAGCCTAAATTAATTTAACTAATGTAAACTATATGCAATAATAAGTAGAACTTACTCAATTCGTACCTAGCCGAAATGCAATGTACACCGTCTGTGTACCAACACGTGACAGGCTGCCACGTCTCCACCAAGGGCTCCTGCCCTGATTGGTTAAAATAACCCATAGGTCCAAACCTTTCGGACCGGTCAATATTTGACCTCAACCGTTGTGTACTTACGTACACCACGTAACCAAATGTAGCCCTGTTACATCCTCCCCCATCCAGACTATTGCTTACGCAATAAAAAATTATAGTTGGAGTAAACAATTATAGTTGGAGAACTCCAACTGCCAGAACTTCTGGCTTACCATGAGCACCTTTAGTGATGCTGAGGAATCTCCTCGAGAAGAGGATGTAGACTACTCTAATTCCGATATCTCGGAGGAGGGTGACCTTGGAGATATTTCCCCAAATCTGACCGCTTCGACAACGCCGAACAAGATTTCGGCAGCCTAATCCGTTCCCCACACGTGGGTAAAATGTACTAGCTAGTGCGCCACCCCTACTAATGACGGATGATACATCCGGATCGCCGAAGGCGATCATCACCAATGAGTTGGATGCATCTCAGGAAGCTCAACTTGCTGCACAGGCACGAGAGGATGCGTTACGCGCCCCCAAACGCGGTGCCAGAGAACAGTGTTAGCGCCACATCTGCCTCCGTGAACTCCTAACTACTGGTAGTGAAGGGGCTTCTCCCGCTCGAAAGCGTCAACGACGTCACGGCAATCCTGCCGCCGGGGAGTCTCGGACTCCCACGAACTCTGTGAATGTGGATAACCCTTCCACTTCACCATATATTGGGTTCTACCCCGATGATGGCGTCGCGCCATCAGAAGCTCCACATGGTAATGTGGAATACCCTACGTGTCGATAACTGGAGGAGGAGGTCGCGCAATTGCGACGTGAGTTCCACGAGCGCTGTGATCGACACAGCCGTCGCATCCAGGACGTCCAGGAGGGACTCCGCAAAGAGGGGGATGCGATTGAACGCTTCTAGAATCGGCTTGACTCTCTCGGGTCGACCGTTGCGGAGCTTCGTGGCCGCCTTTTGACCCTGTCGGACTTATTACTCCCTGTCGTGTCTTACGGCTTTTACGCCTACCCGCCTTTCCAACCACCTCCAATAGGGGACCCGCCTCCGGGTTCTGGTATGGATTAAGCATACCTACGTAGAAGTTTGGATGCGTACGCATCGCCTTCGGAATATCCAAGGTTTACGCCAAGCCCTTTCGGGCTAGCACCTTGAAAGGCCCCACAAACCTGGGGCGCAGTTTGTTTCTGAACACATTAAAACTGCATGTGTAGGAAGGTTCTTAGCGTTTAATAAAACACTTTCTCCTACTTTATACACCCTTTTGTTACGCTGGCCCTTGCGGTCGGCCTGTTCCTTATGCTTGTCTTGACTTTCCGCCATGGCATCGCAAACGTGTCGAAAGACACTAAGGCGCGTCGATTAGAACTTATCTATGTGCTTTCTCACAGATACAGGTCTGAGATCGGGGAATCCTCCCCCCTCAATCCCTGGGCCACACACACGTGGCGTCAACGGAACCCTCTGATTCACTAATCCGTTCACGTAAAACGGGGTAAACCCCGTAGATGCATGAACCGAATTATTAATAGCAAATTCGGCCATAGGAAGCATCTCACTCCAACTCTTTGGAGAATCCGGACATAAACTGCGGAGAATATCCTCTACAACGCGATTAACGCGTTCCGTTTGAACGTGCGTGTGCGGATGATCCGCAGTGGACATAAGAAGCTTGGTGCCCAGCACCTTAAACAACATCCCCCAAAACCGTCTCGTAAAACGGTGTCCCGATCCAATACAACGGAATCGGGTAGACCATGCTGTCGAAATACACGGTCTAGGAACACTTTTGCTGTTCCTTGTCCATCAATGGACTC